>JAGFPH010008639.1:37413-53765 GCA_018207615.1 Philaenus spumarius
CGACAACATTTTCTGTCATTTAAAACAAACAGCATTAAAATCGGACTAGTAGTTCTTTAGAAATAGCAATCAATAGGATTTTAACAAAAAGCAAAAAAAAAACTCAAAAAGTGCCCTTTCAAATGTTCCCATGAAATAAAGTTTACATTTCATAATTTTTTTGATAATAATGACAACATTTTCTGCAGTTTAAAACTAACAGCACTAAAATCGGCCAGGTAGATCTTCAGAAATAGCTATCAATAGGATTACCAAACGTTTAAGGGTCTACTGAATTTTTTTTTTTTTTAATAATGATTCATTTATTCATCACCAAACAAATACAAATATTAACAAATTAATAAAATCAAAAATAACACAATTCCTTCTTAACTTAAAAACAAAAATGTACAAAATAATAATAAATTTAACGTATGCCTAGTATGAATAAATGATATAGGGGTCTCCTAGGCATTGCCTGATTGAGACTTCCAACTTTTCTTTTGCTATTAAAAAAAAATGAGAAGGAAATAAATGAGTTCAGTGTCGCCGTGTAACCAGCTTAACAAAATTAAAGTGCAATATTTAGAAATTATAAAATACAAAAGAAACATTAACTAGCCTATTCAGTCAATAAATTCATTAATTAACACCTGCAAGGTTTTCAATATACAAAATAAAGGATTCGTACCATTAGAAATTATTATTAGAGCCAACTTGCGTCATTCCACAATTTTGATAAAAGATTCAATATCCTCAACTGAAAAAAGCAATGTCTTGACATCTCTCAAAAACCCTGCCAACAGATCATTTTTAACATACAATGAAACAATATTGTAGAGACGTGGAGCATTAAAAGTAAAAAAATGTCTGTATAAAGTAAGTTTGGGTTTTGGCACGAGCACTTTATTACTGTTTCTTAGAGTGTAAATGCTGCAACAATTGTTCTGAAAACAATTATTTTTCGCTCTGAACAGCTTTAAAATTTTAAAAATGTACATATGCCTTAGCGGTAAGATTTTTAATTTAGAAAAAATAGGCCAAGAGTGTTCGAGCCTAGATTTCCTCGAGATCACTCTTACAATATGTTTTTGAATTGTTATAATAGGTTTGAGCGTGGAGAGATAAGTACCACCCCAACAACTCAACCCATAACCCAAGCGAGAACTCACTAATGCATGGTATACATATAATAAAACTTTTGGTGGACAAATATTACTTAATAAATACAATTTTCTCAGCGCACTATACATTTCCACCTTAAGTTTCCCCATATGTCCCTCCCATGAGAAATCTGAATTAATTATTAAACCTAGATACTTTATTTGGTTTACTTTATCCAAAGCCAAACAACTGCAATTATTAAAGTTTCCACAATTAAACCTATGGTAAGTTATATTTTCTTCAAAAATAATTTCTTTTATTAGGCCAAACACCATATATTTTGTTTTTTCACTCAATACAAGAAAATTTTTATCAAACCAGTACCTTATCCTGATTAGATCTTCCTGC
The DNA here is from genome assembly GCA_018207615.1 of Philaenus spumarius. Taxonomy (NCBI): domain Eukaryota; kingdom Metazoa; phylum Arthropoda; class Insecta; order Hemiptera; family Aphrophoridae; genus Philaenus; species Philaenus spumarius. The sequence continues at coordinate 38,905 of JAGFPH010008639.1, forward strand.
ATATTACAATGAATTTGTTTTAAATATATACTTGAATATGTTAGAGCGGTATCATCAGCGAAGGCCGTGAGTCTGCCATTAAATTTAGCTTCACATAAATCATTGACATATATAAGAAACAGTATCGGGCCCAGCACAGATCCCTGAGGGACTCCGTGCTTTAGAACCCCTCTTTTGCTGACCATTCTGCCAATTTTAGAGCATTGTTCTCTATCTCTTAAATATCTGCAAAACCACTCCAGAGGTAATCCCCTTATCCCCGCGTACCACAGTTTATTAATAAGTATTTTGTGGTCTACAGTGTCGAAAGCCTTAGTTATATCAATGTATAAAGCCGAGCATGGATTTCCATTATTTAAACTTTCAAAAATAGGTCCGAAAAACGTCAAGAGTGCATCCTCCGTCGATAAACCTTCCCTGAATCCAAATTGATGTTTGCTGAAATAACTGTGACTGTTAAAAAATGACACAAGCCGACTCTTTACAATCTTCTCCAATACCTTTGAAAAGGATGATAAAAGCGAAATAGGACGATAATTAGCAACCATTTTCCTATCACCCCGCTTGTAAAGTGGCATAACAAGTGCTGTTTTTAAACACTTAGGAAAAATACCCTTTTCAATACTGAAATTGAAAAGATAGGTTAGTACGTCAACAATATTTACAATAATACGCTTAATAACATATCCACCTATATTATCTATACCCGGTGCTTTCCTACATTTAAACTTATTAACTATATTTAAAACCTCTATATTAGTTGTAGGCAACATATAAATTGATTTAGCTATAAATTTAGGTTTAAAAAAACTGTCCAAAATATTAGAGTTTTGAAGACATGGAATATCACTCTTAAGTTGATCTGGAATAGAAAGAAAGTAATCATTAAAAGCTTCCGCAATACTCAATGGATCTGTAAATTCAGCATCGTTAAAGGAAATTATATCTATCTCAGATTTTGATTTAGGATCCTTTATCACATTATTAATCAAACCCCATTGAGACCTCACGTCACCTGCAAGTTGTTCGAAAAGAGCAAGATAGTATCCTTCTTTAGCCTCCCTTAAATCTGATCTTAGTTTATTTCTAAACCTAACATAATATCTTTTAAACCTAACATCATTAGGTTTGGCAATCATAAATTTAAATATATTTAAATATATTATTAAATATAAATTTAAATCATTGAATTATAATATAAGTAAGATTATATAACTTACATTGAAATAGTAGGCTATGTTACAAAACATGTACTTAATTAATTACTTTGGACAAAACGGTGCAGCTGAGTTACAGCTTAATTTTTACCTCTGTTATAGTATTTTCGTAACCATATGTTTCTGAAATTACTTAAGTTTTATATCAGATGTTTTCATGTATTAGGTTATCAAGTAGATGTCTTTTAAATATGTTTATGAAATTAAAGCGTAAGGGGTTTCCCCATTTTTCTGTAGTGTGCGATCTAGCGCAATCGATTATATGCACCTTAAAACCCTTATATACGAAATTTGATCAAAATCGTTAGAGACGTTTTCAAATCTGGATACATTCAAACAGAAATCGCTCGTTTAATATTATATTCATTCACCTTTTATATGCGTGAAAGTATAAACTGTACCTTTAGTTAAAAATATATTCAAAGCAAATTGTCAAGACCGTAGTCTTGGTGAAAGACAGCATCTGTTTAACAACAATGGCTGCTTATCTGAAACTAAAAAGTGACTTTATAGAAATTTTTTGACTAAATTTGGAATAGATAATTTTGAGTGGGAATGAGATGGTGGATCGATGAAATACACTGGGATTAATTACGAAAGTGTGTGGCTTTTAAGAATAGAGCTTGGATTTTTGGATACTTATGGTGGTTCGTAAACCAGACATAAGGGACGTTTTCTTCTGACCTGCGCAGGTGCAGGATCAGTGATGATCTGTTTTATGTGTGTGTGTTGAGACCCTTCGGCTCTGTGTTTGACTCTATGTGTTAATTTTAGGATGAAGTCCTCGAGTGTGGGGATTTTGTGCCCTTGAGAGATGGTGACGTTCTTTACGTACCATGGGGAGTTGGTGATCCAACGGAGAGTTTTGTTCTGGAAGGAATCCAACTTTTTCTTCCAGGAAACAGATAGCAAAGAGTACCAAGCTGGAGCTGCGTACGTGAGTACCGGTCTGATATATGTTTTGTACATGGACAATCTGATGCGAAGTGGTATTGGGCTCTTGGCCTGAATGACTGGAAGGAGTCTGCCACGGACGGATTTAGCCCTAGACAGAGTTTGCTTGGCGTGATGGGACATGTTTAATTTAGCGTCAAGCGTGATTCCAAGGTATCTGACTTTGCGGGTCCATGCTATGGGTGATGTATTTAGAGTTAATTGGACTTTAGGAAATCTACGTAGTGGAGAAAATTGGATGGCTTGCGTTTTATCTGTGTTCACTGCAGTTCTCCACTTCCTGAGCCACGGCTGTAGGGCATCCAACTGTTGTTGAATGACCGACGAGCCGTATTCCAGGTTCAGAGTCCTGTAGTAGAACATAGCGTCGTCAGCAAAGAGTCGCAGTGATACTTTGGGGATGACTGGAATATCGTTAGTGTACAGAAGGTACAGTAACGGACCAAGAACTGAGCCTTGGGGAACTCCTGCCTCGATGGGTCTAGAAGTAGAAAGAGTACCTTCGACAGCTACCTGGAACCATCTGCTGTCGAGGTATGAACTTATGAGATGTACATAGCATGGAGGAACTGGGCTGCGGGCTAGTTTGTAAAGCAGGCCTTCGTGCCATACTTTATCAAAAGCTTTTGATATGTCCAGGAAAACTGCGATTGATTGATTTTTATTGTTGAAGCCATCGGAAAGGTCGTTGAGAACTTTTACAAGTTGGAGTGTTGTGGAATGTTCACTTCGAAAGCCAAATTGCTCAGGACGAATGACGTCTTTGAGATGTTGGGTGAGCAGGGAATAAACTAATCTCTCCAAAATTCTTCCTAATGATATTTGATAAACGGTAGGCGGTGGTTAACGCCTTAGCGTAGGTTATGACACGCCCCCTGTAGGGTACGCCCCTTCTGGTAGGTATTTATACGGTGCGTTGTCACACTGTTAGATCAGTTATAGTTTAGTTACTGTTGCCCGTGCATCACTGAGGATGGCGACATTGTCGTTGAAACGCGTTTGAGGTTAGTAAACGTATTTATTGTGAGATTTTGTGTTCAGGTTTTATTTTATCTAAGTTACTTTCTCACAAGTAAAGCTCATTAGTTATTTATTCCTAATCAACAACTAAGAGGTAATTGTTTGCTACTATAGTGACAAAAAAATAATCGTTGCCAGTTGAACAATACATTTAATTGAATACTTTAAATAAAATACTTATGTTAAAAATAAAACATACTAAAGGAAAATGTAAAGCGAATATCTGTTCCAAAGGTTAAAAACAGCGTAAAAGAAGTTATTATGCATACTTTTCTAACATCCTTAAAATGTTTAGCTCATAAATCTAGGTATAATCTGAAATATATTATGAGGTATAGTTTTTAAACTGAAACATAATAATACAAATTATTCATATTTTTACTTTTATAAATAACGTTGGATTTTTTCAACCTAGCAATACAAATTTTATCCGTATCAGAGCAAGGCCACACTATACTACAGGCCGGAGTGCTCCCCTCCACTTCGGACGAAATGTCACAGCAAGCGCCCAACTTCCCGCCTTCAGTTGCATGACGTATCTTTGAAGTATCCTTCTGATACTCTGTTAGAAGTAGTTGTTATAGGATTCAAAGTGTTCAAAACTATAATATCTGAAAGGTATGAAGGAGAGTTTTTATCAGCATCTAACCGAAGAAAAGTACTAAAAGAAACTATTGCTGTGTTTGTAATCTAGGCCTAATTGACACAGAGTAACTGTGATAGTTGTGGGGTAAGTTTTAAGAAACTTATTGATAAGTATCTCTATACATTTAGTAACATATAACTAAATAACTATTCTAGAAGTGTTACTGACACAATGAAAAAAAGAAAGACAGTAAATGCTGACAAGGACAAAAACACACTGAAAAGAAAGGCAACAAAGTTGTGTAACTGACAGAATCATAAAGAATGCCCTAAACATTGTAATTTGTATAAAATAGCCCAAATAAAATTACAATTCTTGGTACATGTATAATAAAACACCACAATGTATTTGAAATGGAAAAGTCAACTTTTTGTTTAAGTATTCAATGTTATTGTAAATGTAGAAAAACATTAAAATAACAAATGTTAATCTAGGGTATTTATTTGTATATTACAGTACTTTCTTTTTTTTCAATTATTTTTTTCTAGTAGAGAATTCTTGTTTTGAGTTGGCAATGAAATTTAATTGTTATTGTTTAATAGAATAAAATGTTGACTGTAGGCCTAATTAGCAATTGTTAAATTTAAATGATATAATAAAATGATTTGAAATTTTCAAAGTGTTTTATTTAATTTGATAACTAATAAAATAACTGATAACGTTTGATAAACTTCATTAATAACAAATATGTAGGTCACAACAATATTTTGAGATTTTAAAACACAATTATTGTGTTTTAATGAAGTATTGCTGTATTTTATGTTTTTGTCTGAACAGAATAGATTATATTTTATACATGCAACAGTTACATAAATTTAGGTTTGTTTTGATATAGGTCTGTATTACACTATCAAAGTTCTTTGTCAAGGATCTTTGATCAAAGAGAACCTTAGACAAATAAATTTGACGTGTGTCAACTTTGATACAAGATTGCATATTACACTATCAAATAGTGCATCAAAGAAATTTGATCAAAGATCTTTGACAAAGAAATTTAATACAGGCCATATTAAAACAACACTGTCAAACTTTTTAACAATTGAAAACAATGTTTATGTTTAATCCTTAAAAATGTGCTGTAAATTTGCCTCAAAACACTATTTATGGACATCGTTGTGTTCGTCAGTTAATGCAGAATAATAAAATATAAGTTTTATACACAAAAACTTGGACTAGCGACGTAGGGTGCAGTAGTTTTGAGCTCGCGACATTGATGCGCCGTAAGGCAGCACAGTGCCAGGAGCCTTGAGTTGGACGCTTACTGTGACGTCACAATCCGAGAAGTACGGCCTGTAGTATAGTGTAGCCTTGATCAGAGCCGTACTTTAGTTTTGATCACTTATTATGCTTAGACTCAGATAGTAGCCGCCACGCTGGCCGCCTGACTTTAAGAATAAAGATGGAAGTTTTGTGAATTGTAAAACAGACGAAGGCAGTTCAACGGCGTTATCAAATCAATCAGAGATCAGGCAATAGCGTGCTTACTAGTCTAAAATGACAACACTGTAACAATATATACAATAAAAGATTGAAATCTCAGCGGTAAGCCGGTCGCGAGTCGTGAAGATATAAAACTATGAGCGCTTAGACGGTCAGTCCCTAGCAGCCAATCAGTTTCGTTGAAATCCTCCCGATATTTCTGACCGGCTATGCGAAGTGACCGGTTTGAAATGATAAATTTTAAAATTTTTTATGAGTCTATAAAATAATAAACTTGAAATATATGGGTGCTGAAGGACTAATAGAATGCATTTCCATAAAAAGTTTTACAGAAAACAAAATATACTAAAAATATATAGGGGGGGTCCCCTTGACCGGATTTGCAATATAGAGTTTCAAACCTGACAACATACTGATATTGATCTGTATATATAAGCTAGCACTCTTTATTCGAATGTAAATAACTTTTAAAACGTAATTCGTAGTGATTTTTTTAGTTGCTTTTGTAATTACTTTGTTATTTTTTGTCTGTTTGAAACCAAAATTGTTTGGTCATAAATGAAAAATTCTATCAAATCTATTTTTTTAGCTACGATGGTTGACTAAGCTTTAAATGGTTGCCATCAGGTTGATTATTTTTTTAGTAATAAGAAATACTTGTTAATAAAATCTATATATGATTGTGTGCCATTACATAAATTAATTCCTAGCATATTCAAATAAAATTAAAAAATAAAGCAAAATGTGGGTTATTCGCAAAATTAAACATTTTACATATATGAGACGTTTTTAAGTCATACTGACCCAAATAACTTTATCCTAAAGTTTGGTAAACCAATTATGAATCACCTTATATCTAATTAGACACACAAACACAAAACCCCTTTACATTTTACTTTGTTGTTGCAGTTCCTAGATGTTCAAGATGTCTGTCCTCAGCAACTTAGTGTCTGTAGGGGTGACAGAAGGTTTGATCACTGTATGTATTCTCCTATTAGCTGTAGCTATATTCATCCACCGAAAGTACTACATATACAGTGACCGCTTTATGGATTTAGCTAGCAAGATACCGGGTCCTACATGGTATCCGTTCATCGGCTCAGCATACCTCTTTGGAACTAATCCTAAAGGTAAGAAGTATTAGCCTAGCTTATTCGGGTGACGTTTACTACAGTATGATGTATTTACATAACATTACAATTTAAATATTTTAATGAAATTTAATTAAAATTTGTATTACATTTATGGCTCTACAACTGAGTTGTTGAAATATTTATAGATCCTAATTATTTGTTTGTCATAACGTAATTGACAACAATTTGATAGGAAGTCAAATTGTAATTCAGTCAGGACAAAAATATTTTGTCTTACCAAAAGCGTGGAGCTTATTACATCACAGAACTACTTCCTGAAGAAGGTTTTTTGGTATGTTACTATCAAGATATATCCACTTTTAGTTTTTCCCTACTTATTTACAGTCTGAGTGTTTCCAGTTATTGTTGCTTATTATTATTTGTTACTATTTGCGAATTCATATAAATTTAAAAAAAAACTCGATCTAATTGCCATGTGAAACCTCTAAGAGTGTGCACTTAACATCTACCTGATTTTCTTTCGTTTAGCATTTTCGAAACCTTCTCACCATTAGTACAGATCTAAGAAAACTTTAAATGTTAATTTTTTTATCAATAATTCATAGATTTTTTAGATATTAACAAATTAATATTTTATTTCAGATTTCGTTAAATGGGCCGATACATAAACTGAACTTGTTTTCTTTGTTACAGATATTTTACAAAATGTGACGGATATATGTACAAAGAATGACAGTGTAGTGCTGAAGGTTTGGATGGGACCACTCCTCGTCGTCGTTGTTACTGAACCCAAGGATATCATTGTAAATCAACTTAATTTAAATTAGAAAGAGGAAGTGCAAGTTGCATTTTTTTTAAAGTTTACTCAAAAACCACTTAACCGTTGTATTACTTGAAACCCCAGACTTTTGTGGTAGGAGGGTGGAATAAAGCAAACAGTGTTTGACCCATTTCTATTATTGTGCAAAACATTCTACAATTTTTAAGTAAACAAAGAAAGAATTGGTTTGTATATGGTTTGTTGTTTCACAGTTAGAATGTAAATGTACGAAAAATATAAAAGCAGCAAATCTAATTATTTTACCATGAAGATTTTCAGTGATGGTCAAATATTTAATCAGTAATTCTAAACTTACAGACTGACTTCTTCCTGGAGACGTTTTGTAAGTTGCATAATAGTCCAAGAGCCAGCGACCATCAGGCGTTCCTTATGTCATAAAACCTGAAAGTTTCTGTGTGTATGTCCCTAATACAGGTAAAAACTATCCCCGACTATAAAGTTTGGATCACGGTGGCTTTGACACGTAACAGGTAGCAAAGGTGTTTAAAATTGCACCTCAAATTTGTTAAATTATAAAGGTCAGTTTTCACATTTTTATTTGGAGTAATATTAGAAATCACATCGTCTATAGTCAGACAATTAGTACGTTGCAACCTCCTGTCAGACACCCTTAAATTATTATGAATTATAATTATACTTACGTTATAGTATAAAAGCTGAATTTTATATATGTTACTTGAGTAACAGGTAGCGGCCTCTTGCTCTATAACAAATTAGCTGTAATTGTATTTCTCATTTTTAGTTTAGGTTTTTACTGCAAAGTAGGCCTAAGTTGACTCCAGATTTGTATTAAAATCTTAGTAATTTAATTAAACAATTTATATTATTTACTATGTTATATTATTTCTACAACTTTAATTTAATGAAGTTATTATGTGAGCGAAGGTAGAAGGATGCTGGCGTGCGAAGCAAGTGTTGGTCTTCACAAGTAGTTTGTTACTTAACAAAATAAGTTGAGACTTTATACAGTTTTCCAATGTTGTATTTATAATATGGTTTGAACAAAATTAACTTACTTGCAGGAATGACTTAGCTTGTAACACTTTCTTAGTATTCGTTTTATTTTTTCAGAATATCCTGTTAAACAAGAATTTACTCACGAAACCCGTCTATTATGATTTTATAAATAGTGTGGTAGGAAACGGAATACTTTTTTCATCAGGTGAGTTAATACTGTTAGTTTGTTATTACATATTAATTTGTGCTAAGGACCAGGTGACAGGATTATGCTACACAATCTTACATACATTCACCTCAATCTGCTTTGTACATGTCTTTTGTTTGGATTTTCTGCATTGTTTTCTCTAATTCCTTTCTTTCTTTCAATACTTGTCTTTGTTTAAACTGATCTTTGTTTAAAAATAACAAATTTCAATATAGAATTCACTATACCATAACGATGACTAATATTGTTGAGTTTATAATAAAAGTCACATCCAATGTTACCATTTTAATGCCAGAATGGAATAAAGAAATAGTTAAAGTTCACAAAAGACTCATAAAAACCCTCCTAGGCCAAATTGAGCATTCATAGCGCTTGGCCTAGGTCTCACAGTACTCAATTGACAACTATACTTTGTATTGAATTCTTCGTCCACGAAAAACCTTCTAATCGCAATAAAACAAAAATCATTGGAAAGGAAATTATGAAAACTTCAATGTTTGTATTTACAAATTTGTTATAAAACGTATATTTACATATGTAATCATTGTTTTAAAATTGTAGTTTTCTGTGAAGCTAATTCCACGCGTGAAAACACAAAGAAATTACTAAACTTTGTCAATTCCCTGAAGCTCAATATTACTCGACAGGATATTTTCACAATAATATCTTCTATATACATAAAAGCCAAAACCCACTGACTCACTGACTCACTGACTCACTCATCACGATTTCTCAAAAACTACCGGACGGATTGGAATGAAATTTGGTATGTAGCTTCCTCTAGGGCCATAGGTGCTCACTAAGAAAGGGTTTGAAAAAATTCGAAATTTTAGGAGGGGTTTGGGGGGATCAAAGTTACTAAAATCATAATTTCAGATCTTTTATTATTATGACAATAGTGCTTTTATTATTTAAGATCTATATATAAAAAAGCCAAATACCACTCACTGACTAAACACTTAAAAAGAATACAATTACGTTAAAAAGACTGAAAATACCAACCACCACGGGCAACGCCGTACGGGTGAGCTAGTAATATATAAAAGAAAAACGACAAAACTGTGTCACGAATAGTACGCACACTTCCCGTTGTCCTAACCCCATCAACCATATACTTGAAATGTTCGTATTTACGTCTACTTTTTAGGAAAAATCCGAAAACTGATGTATCTATTACCAGTTTCAAGATGGCGTCCAAAAACAGAAAACTACAAAAAACAGCTTATTGACTTTATCCATTTCATACAGGCTAAACGGTTTGTCCGATTCAAGTTTTGACATAAACCATTTAGTCAGTAATTTAATTGTCTACAACTTTGTAATTTACAATTTTCCTCTATCTCCTACCGATACTTCGTCAGACACAGAAACTGTAAAAGATATCACCCCTAAAAACAAGATTTTCCTGATGTAATGTCGTGTCTGTCCCGAATAGTGTGTATACTTCCAGCTGTCGTACACCCATCAACCTCATACTTGATATGTTCGTATTTGTGTCTACTTTTCAGAAAAAATCAGAAAACCACGATAACTATTACCAATTTCAAGATGGCGTCCAAATAAGGGATTTTATGGTAACGCAGATTAAAAATTACAAAAACCCGTTCATTGACATTATCCTTTTCATACAGACTAAACGGTTTGTCCGATTCAAGTTTTGACTAAACTAGGGGGTTGGACAGCGATACTAACGTTGATTATTTGTTATTTAGCTTTAAGGATATATGTTATGAATAAATTGATTGTGGTGGGGGTACCTGTTAAGGACTACCCTCAGATGTAGGGCAAATGTCGAGGACGACATTTTTTGGGGCTCCGGTATTGTTATGTTTTGCATGGTAATTATTATTATTTTGTTTTATTATTAGTGTTTTGAATGTTAAGGTTTTAACCAGTAAGACGGACAAGGAAGTACGGTATAAACACGGAAGTTGTAGCGAGGTAGCGGGAGGGTTCGTTAAACGCGGAACACGAAACTCGCTTTGCTTTGGTTTGTTTTAAGATGACAACAAGGAAGCTAGACGGGTTATAAAGTATAATCCGAATCTAGAATCGAGGCCAGAGGATTGTGGTCGATGGGCCAGAGTGGAGTGGTCGGGGGACCAGTGAGGGGCTGCGAGTTAGGCCAGTCTGTTATTAAGTGTGAGGCCGGAAAATTTGGGCCGGTTCGTCGTGCAAAGTGCTGCCAGGAAATCGAGACTTGGAATTCAGCTTCCGAGATTTGGACAATAGAGATACCTGTGAAGACATCAAACTAAGTGAGCAAACCAAAGTATTTCAGTCTATAGTTAGAGTCACGTTATATTCAGAGTTTTGGGGATATTCAGATAAAAGTAACACGCTTTAGTTGCCAATACCGTAGTCCAATCTGTCTTATAAAGGTCAATACCTGGTATAAGAGATGTATGTAGTATAAGTGTAGGCTAAGGTGTCAGATCGTATGTATTTGTATCATTGCATTGTATGAATAAATATAGAGAGATAAGTATTACCACTGAACCACACCGATGTGTTATTATTGATCTGTCCCTTTGCTATTAGCATAGTAAAGTATTGTTCGAACCCGGGTAAGGCTATTAGCCATTTCAACCCTATCAAGTGGTGCATCGGCCGGGTAAATTTAGCTACCCTTATTGTCCCGGGTTCAAACTCTAAGTTAATATATAAATAAGGGACAGATCAATAATAAACGCATCAGTGGTTCAGTGGTAATACTTATTTTAACATTGCTTTATTCGCAAGCCCTTGCAATTATACAGGTACATTTGATTTGATACATTAGCCTATTCTTATGCTCTACATACATTTCCTTTACTAGATACTACTTTCGTATGACAGACTGAAACAAGAACTCGGTAAACAAAGCTACTGAATTTACTTTAACTAAACTTTCAAGTTAAACTTTTGACTCCAAACTCAATGTGATATCGATAGACTAAGTATTCTGTGACTCACTCAAATCTCGTTCTATTGCAGAACCGGTTTCGTCCTTCAATCTCGTGTAGACTTCTCGTAGTGATGACTTGTCTGTTGCTGTCCAGCTTCCAACCCTTAGCTTCTCAATCACAATACTTGGCCAAGTCCCGGCCAAACATCCCTAGCTAACTGGCCTAGCTTTCCGGCCCCACACTTTAACAGACTGGCCTCGAATCTAGATTAGGGTTATGCTTATATAACCCATCTAATTTCCATGTTGATAAACTACACTGTTCTTCCGTGCATCAAAAAACACTTCCGCCAAGCTCATCCTTCGTTGTTATGCTTCCTTGTTTACCTCTATCTGTCTTACGCAAAGTAATATCTTTACACTAAACATACTAACTCTAATAATTAATATAACTAATATATATTCTTGATCACACACCCCATTAATTCGTAACAAAGCGTTAGTCAGAAATTTAATTGTCTACAACTTTGTAATGTATTATTTTCCTCTATCTCCTACCGTTACTTCGTCAAACACAGAAACGGTAAAACATGTTCCTTAATTTTCAGTAATTTTCCAAGATTTCCCCAATGTAATGTCGTGTCTGTCCCGAATAGTGTGTATACTTCCAGCTGTCGTACACCCATCAAACTCATACTTAAAATGTTCGTATTTTTGTCTACTTTTCAGAAAAAATCCGAAAACCACGATAACTATTACCAATTTCAAGATGGCGTCCAAATAAGGGATTTTATGGTAAAGCGAGTAAATTTACCACATTTCTCCCACCCATGGCGAGTAAACGGTTAGTCAGATTTAAGTTTTGATGAAAAATCGTTAGTCAGAAATTTAATTTTCTACAACTTTGTAATTTACCATTTTCTTCTATCTCCTACAGTTATTACGTCAAATTCACAAAAAGTAAAAAAATGTCACACTAAAAACAAATTTTTTGACCACATTATCCATACTAAAAGTGACTAAACTTTTAGTCGAATTTAAGTTTTTATAAAATACTCCGATAAATCTGTGTCTATTTTATGGTTAGTAATTTAATTTCCCACAACTATGTAATATATTTTTTATCTCTTACAGTTATTACGAATGTAAAAATAGTTAAAAAAATGAGCCACACAAAGTCTAAGAGAGTATTAATTTTGAACCAAAATTATCATATGTTTATTATTATACCTACCATATGTTTATTTGAACGGTATTGTTAGCTTTGTTTACACAATAATTTTTAAGGTTATGTTTAGAGTTTAATGGTTTTCCGGGAGCAGATTAATCGAATAAGACGAAACTATGTCAATCAAAGTAATACCGTATCTCCAATAAACAATGAAGAAATGTTGGCGTTTCTTGGTATACTGTAAATACTGCTCTTTTGAAGGACAACCATTTAGCCTCCAGAGATATATTCGACCACAGGAAATCAGGTACTCAATATAAATGTGTCATGAGTAGTGAAAGGTTTGACTTTATCTTGAACTGTCTACGATTCGACGATAGAGCCACCCGTTTACAACGGAAATCAACGGACCCATTTGCACCAATTCGAGAGCTGTGGGAAATGTTTACTAACAACTGTCACTCCAGTTATAGCCCGGGATCTTTCATTACAGTAGATGAACAACTATTAGGGTTTCGTGGAAAGTGCCCTTTTCTTATGTACATTCCGAATAAGCCATCCAAGTATGGAATAAAAATTGTGTTGGCTTGTGACACTACTACTAACTACGTGATCAACGGAATACCTTATATTGGAAAGAAGACACCGACTGGAGGACTTCCCGCATCGGAGTATTTTGTGAAAGAGGTAACTAAACCTATCCATGGAACCTTCAAAAATGTCACAACCGGCAATTGGTTTACCGGAGTACAGCTAGCTGATGATTTGTTAAAGCCTCCGTACAATTTGACAACTATTGGAACTATCCGTTTAACCTGCAAAGGCATTCCTAGTCATGTTCTTTCCAACAAAAAAGAAAGACCAGTGAACAGTTCCATTTTCTTATTTGATAAAGAAAAAACATTAGTTTCATTTAAGCCCAAGAAAAACAAGACGGTCACTTTGCTTTCAACCATGCATGATACTGCGCAAGTTAGAACTGACACACACAAACCGGAAATCATCCATCACTACAATGAAACCAAAGGAGCAGTTGACACAATGGACCAGATATGTCCTGCAGCAGAAAAACTCAGCGTTGGCCATTGTGTGTTTTTTTCGGGATGTTGAACATCGCATTTGTTAATTCGTACGTCATTTACTGTCTAAACTGTTTTAATCAAGGAAGGAACCCTAAGAACAGAAAGAACTTTATGAGTGAACTAATGATGGATCTGACATCTCCACACATGCAGACGCGCCTACGAAACACGTCACTGCAGAGAAATCTTCGAATGATGATCTCAGAAAACCTGGGAATACCCCTGAATGCAAACGGTAGACCTCCCGCAGGAACACGAAAAATTTGTTTTTTTTGCCCTTCTGCTAAACGTAGAATGACCACAAATTACTGTAACCATTGTCACAGTGCAATTTGTGCTGAACATAGGGCCATGAGTTGTGTACACTGTGATGAAAATTGATAATACAAAAACTTTTATTGATATGTACTATTTACTATTTCAAAAGTTTGTGAGTTTCTATATTACTTTTTTACTTATCTACCTAAATATGTTTTTATTATATTATCTCGTTTATAACGTTATATTTAGGAACCTCATGTATTCTAGTTTACAAAAATTTCATTGTATAATAAAAAAAAATATATTTAATATTTTATTTATTTATTCCCCCAAGAAAATTAATTGGTAATTTTTTAAGATACACTGTTGTCAAATATTATTTTCTACATTCTTAATAACGAGTTTTACTACAAAAATTTATATTATTTTTAATAATTATAGTTAGGTAAATCTTAAACTGATTAAATTTTTTTTTTAATCTATAAAATAGTTACAATAAAAAATAAATAAATTGGCGTCGTCAAAATTACGAAGGTTTTGTGATAATGTAACAATGAAATAGGCTTTGTGCTCCAGGGTTAACAGCTGTTTGCTTTAATATTCCCATTTACAGCTAATTTCAAACTTTGTATTTCTAGATTTTAGGTTAGGTTTTTATTAAAGTGTAGATCTAAGCCTTAATGGTGCATTTTCAGTGGGTATCAGTGTCCCGTTAGGTTTATTGTTTTATTGTTATTGTGTTATTGTTGTGTTCGCTTTTCTACTGTTATTTTTTTAATCTGATGGATCTTAAAATACAGCCAGACAGTATGAAACAACAACGATTAGTTTTAGATGGAGTGAGTGAAGATTTTGACATAATATCTGTTACAGGAGACGGGGCATGTCTCTTCAACATGCTTAGTTTAGCTTTGTTTGGTACGGAACTTTTTACCAATGAAGTACGCCGTGATGTTGTTAATCATATTGTTAAAAACTACGACCACTTTGGATGTTTCATTACTGATAGAACTGGAACCAACATATCGCAGCAGGATTACAAAAACCAAATGCTAATGGCTTTCACTTACGGTACATATGTTG
>JAGFPH010008640.1:0-10654 GCA_018207615.1 Philaenus spumarius
ATGTTTTGAAAATTCTTTTACATTATTCGTTAAGTTCAGTATTATTCCCAACGAGTTAAGACTGTACCCTTTAAACTGATATGTAAGAAATAGACTTCGTGTGCACAAGTTGTAAGTTATCAACTTATTAATTAATTAATATATTATTAGATTAATTAATTAATAAGACCAAATTATTACCAAATTGCCTTATTATTAATTAATAAGGTTGGCGAGTGAAGCGAGCAGGGGGTGAAGCTCCCTAGTACTGAAATAAGATTTACACATCGATATGTATGTAATTAACTTATAAAAACACTATTGCTTCATTAAATTACTAAGTAATCATAAAATAGATTGTCTTTGTTTTGTTTGATATCTCATACCACAGGTTTTGACAACTTTTTGAAACAGTTATTGAACCCTAATTTAATGTGTGTTTAACCCGCACTTGACCCAGGGCTCTATAACAAGGGCTGTACCATTTTGCTCATTTACGGCAAATAGTAGTGTAATATTGAAGCGTGGTTTTTACCTTCACACTGCACAGCTTAGTTTTCGAGGAAAACTAATGCTCTATCTCTCTCTCTCTCTCTCTCCTCCCCTCCCCCAGTCTCTTCTTCTGCACTTCATTGAATCCGACACTCGTCGGCAAAAAGAGAGCTCAGCGCTCCTAACGGCGGGCCGCAAAAACACACTTTTATACCTGCTTTCTTGGGCTGAATTTTTAACATTGGAACTTTTCGTCTTATTGATATGTAGTCATTGTTTACGGTGACCCAGTATCGATCGCCTATGATGTCACTGCGAAGACTACAGCAGCGGACTCAGTGCCGAGATCAAAGAAACGGTTTAGCCCTTGTGTGTCACGGCTACGGAGTGTTGGCTTGGCTGATAAAAATATATGAATATTGAATATTGAAAAGTAACATTCTCAGTTTGACATCATCAGTTCTAAGTTTTTACTTAATGATAGTATTGTTTTTTTTTTTATTAATTAATTTAAGTTATATTGGATTACAATAATTTTGTTATAAAAATAGATACTGTTCATTGTACCTCATACAAACAGGTTCACGTAGAAAATAAGAAGTAAAACATAATTTTCGGTAAAATCTATGAATTTCGTGTTTTAATCTAATTATAAATTGGAAAACTGATTTGTTTGTTTTTATGTGAACCGCATAGAGTTGGAAATTACCGTTACATTGTGGTAATAGGGTGCAACGTTCCGCGGCAATAGGTAATAGGTTACAGTAACCTATTAAATTTGTAACTTATTAACGAGTGGCAGAAAAATTACTGGGTTGTTATTTGATGTAACGTTACAGATGAAATTACTTGCGTTTAGTAATCCATTGACGTTGGGGGAAAGTTACTATCTGGCAGTTTTGTCACGGTATTTACTAATGTAACGTTGCACAAATACTAATGTATTTAATGTAACGTTGCAGATGTGATTACTTGATGCTAAAATAATATAGTCTGTATCGTTATGTTGACCATTCCAAGTACATTATTGAACGAGTAAGAGTCTTTGATACTTAACAACAGACGAGTGAATGTTGACGAAGTGCCAACCCAAATGCAGATTAGTCATGGTTCTGCATATAACATCATGCATGGCAGGCTCAATTTTCGCAAAGTCATCGGTTGTTGCTGTAGCAGGTCGCCCTGGTTTTTCCTCATCTTTCTCACTTGTTCGACCACTTTTGAACTGTTCAATCCACTGGTAAACACTTCGCAGTAGCAAAACATTGTCCTCGTCCCCGTATACACCTTCAGACCACAAACATCGAATTACAGAACGCTGTTCTTATTTGGTGCACTCAGAGAGTGGTGCGGCCATCTTTATTTCGCGACAGCGCATATCAGACTGATGTGATAATCCAGGTACCTAGCACAGGCGAAGCCAACGACGAGGCCTAGAGTCTGGTGAGGGCACAATGCTATGGAGACAACCAGAAAAGAATTGGAAATTGCAGTTACTTATTGACTTAACCTCGTAATAACATTTGTGCAACATGTATTAGAACAATAATATCAATAGTTATTAAAGAAAGTTATGATTTTACTAAATAATTACATTGTAACAGCCAAGGTCATACTGCAAACAATTAACTTCTTAGGTGAAGATATAGGTATTATCCAAAACTCTTCTTATATCAAACATTTATATATTACTATTATAATATTTAGCCTAGTACTCTATTTTTTCTTTGCCTCACATTGTGAAGTTAAATTTATAATAATAATCTTTTTTTAAATGCCCAGTATTAAGTACTTATTTAAAGCTCTTTTAATTTTACAATATGAAAACAATATTTGCAGACCTAATATGTAAATTATAATATACCCCAATATATTATAGGCCTATAATTTATTATATCTTTTTCCAAGTATACAAATTATTTTATTTAAATGTTTCTCTTTCTGGGGTTATAGTTGGCGATTGGTAAATATGCCAATTTAACACTAAAATCGCCAGTGTTAATTAAAATGGATTTTTTTACCGTTTTCAAGCATTTTTTTTCCAAAAATTCGTCAAATATAATAGTCAAATACCAATCCAAAAGTGTTCCATAGCTTTTTTTATAGAAAAAGTCCCAAGAATTTATATAATATGCGACTGAAAATTTATTGATGGTATAATTGTAAAAGTTTTAGCTCAGGAAGCAAAAAATTTTCAGTAAGGAAAAATCCAACTTTAGACCTACATAAAAAGAATTAAATATTTTTTGTATTTTTTCCAAAATATACAGAAGTTTTTTTAATTAGTTCTTAATAGAAGTGTATAAAAATATATCAATTTCGAAACAAGTTTGCTAGAAAACGCCTTTTTTATGTTCTTAAGGGTCTGTTCCAGCAAGCGAGAAAGCAACCGGAAACGAAGCCGCTTCTCACTGTATCCCTATATAAACCATTGCCTCATTTCAAACCATTTTATAAGTCTATGTTTTGTAATTGAGTGTTGAAAAAAAAAATTGAATATTTTTTATAAAATTTTGGATCCGGCTTGCAAATTATTTTTCATTATTGATTTTTTATTGTGTTAGGAAAAAAATTTAAACTTTGTACTTACAAAATGTCAATTACATAACAAATCAGAAGCATTTAAAAAAATGTAAATTGCAAGAGGGATGCGTATTGTGACTGTGCTTAAAATGAGACCTTGAAAACAATTTTATGATAAAAAGTTAACGAAATAAATGGTTTGAAATTTAACATTGCTCTTATGGGATAACAATCCAAGATGGCCGCCACTACAGCAGACCCTTAATACAAGACCGCTAGCAAAATGAGGCCCATTTTGCTGCCCATTCGTAATAAAATATGAATATAATATGCTTTATCCGAAAATGAAATTTTATTGCAAAAATTGTAGAGAATAAATCATAGAATTGAACTGTATACTTGAACATTTTAAAATAACCTATTTCATAAACGTTTCATTAAATTACAACAAATAACCCAAAACTCTCACTGATGTGTAGTATACAATCCCAGGTGCTGTCTACCATGCTAAAACTATAATAGCCAAAGTCTGTTTAGACAACTACAATTTTGAAACGATTATTACACATGTAAATATAAGTTTTACAAAACAATTAAAGTTTAAAACATTTCCTTTCCTATGGTTCCTGTTTTATTGAGATTGGATAATTTTTAGTGGGTGTAATATTTGGGAGGGAACCTACAGGCAGGTTTTGAAGGATTCGCGCCATGGGCTTCGGGGGGGGGGGGGGGGGGCACTCCGGCTCAAATGTATTACAGGTATGTTATGTTAGCTTTATATAATAAAAGTAAGTAAATAGTGTTTCACAATGCTTGCTTTCTTCATTGTGATTATACTACGGTCACAACATTGACAAAACTCAAAGAACCACATACATTTAAAAAGATAAATAATAATATGAAAATGAAATTATTGCACTTCGTAATCCAACTGCGGAAATTCTAAAAATATTTTAAGTTAACGGTTTTACATTACAGACTATAATTAATTATACTTCAACTTTTTAATATTGATTAATTTCAATTATACAGTAGCAATTTATGACAATTAGTGTAAAAAACACCACATTTATAAAAATGGGCTACAGCACTATGATAGTTTTAAATGAAAAATAAAACTGTTTAACGCAACTTTTACCTTGAAGGGTTGTTAAAATGTACGGGTTTTGAGTACTTTAGGTTTGAAATATTCAAACAGCCGCCATTTTTAAATGCATGGTTGGATATAATCGTTTATTTTTCTTAAGATAGATCATGTTTAGGTTAAACTTCATGCCAAGTTTGAACTCAATCGGTTAAACCGTTCTCTAGATATTAATTATTTAGTAAAAAAAACAAAATGGCGGATATTTGGAAAATGAAGAGTTTTTCGAAAAAAAAATATGATTTCTGATTTTCTATTTATCTTGACCCGTAGAATCATTTCCCGAAGTTTTTAACACTAACTTTGTTCCACCCTGTATAATGTTTAATGACACTACTAAAAGTGTTCTAGTTACCATGATCGGTGCTCATTGTCTACTCCCCGACCTTATTCCTTACCACAAGCCACTGCAACAGCTCTTCTTTAATTCGCTAAAAATATTACGTTATAATAAACTTAATACAAAGTTTTGAGCAACTCCGTTTGTACATTTATAGATATAAGAATTAATAAAAAAGTTTAGTAAAAAATTAAATTCTAAAAATGTATAAATTATATCCTTTACTTTTACTCGGTACTAATCCTCGGTTTCAGGCCCTGTCTGGGCCTAGATTGGGGGCCCCTGGGGATCTATCACCTCGTATGACCCCTTACCCGGGGGAGAAAAAGATGTAACGCGTATTATTCTTAGGAACGGTTTTAAGTGTGATTTACACCTTGCAGGAGTACTTTTTTTCGAAAGTTTTAAAATCGAAAAAACTCATTGTTTCCGTGGCTAAAGGATTCAAGTTCTGATTCTGATGAAGGTTGATTTTGGTTCAACCAAGCTATTGATCGAGAAACACTTCTTTGAGTTGCTTCTTTTCTTTTCTTCTCCTTTTACTTTCTCACTATACTATAGTATAGAGAAAGTATTACTTTCTCACTATACTATAGTATAGAGAAGGTATTACTTTCTCACTATACTGTAGTATAGAGAAGGTATTACTTTCTCACTATACTATAGTATAGAGAAAGTATAACTTTCTCACTATACTATAGTATAGAGAAAGTATAGTAATCGCAAAAAAAATCGATGTTGATAGTCCAAAAAAGTGGTTTTTACAAAATGTCTGTATGTAAAGACTATACAAAGCTAGAGAGGAAACTATTCGATCGATTTCAACCAAATTTGTACCAGACATGTCAAGTAGGCCTGTATAGTTGCACGAAAAAGGGTTTTGAAAATGTTTGAATAACAACCCCCTTTTTGGCCAAAAAAACCCCAAAAGAATCAGTTATTATTTTTTTTATAAAAAAACGGCTCTAACGATTTTGATAATATTTTGCTTATTTGTAGCCTTTAATGTGCCCTACCATATGCAAAAAACCGCATCTTTCGAAAAATTCTCGTTTAGCTAATAATAGGCCTAATAACTTATTTTTGGGTATTTTTGGCCATAAAGGGGGTTGTTTTTCAAAAATTTTCAAAACCTTTTTACGTGCATCTATAAAGACCTAATTGACGTGTTTGGTGCAAATTTGTTCGAAATCGATCGAATAGTTTTCTCTCTAGATAATAATAATAATATTTATTAGTTAATCTCCAACTTTACAAAAAAAAAATCTCCTCTCCTACCCCACCCTACAAGTCACAGTGAATCTGTTTAATAATTTAAATAAATGTTTGTGAGAAAGTATGTGCCAGTTCCTGGTAACGTTTATTTCTTTTCTGCACCACTTGTGTAAGTTCGTTTCATTTTGGAATTTATGTTTTGAAGTGAACGTTGAAGTGGAGATACTTCAAGACACTAAACGTTTCAATCAGTGTTGCCACTTACAATTAGATTAAACTGAAATTATCCCACTTATGTTACACTATTGGGTTGGGGCCCATAACTGTTGGTTTTTACTTTCTCACTATACTATAGTATAGAGAAAGTATAGTGATCGCAAAAAAAACCGATGTTGAGATTTTTGTGGAAATATCCGTTATGGGACCCCCTGAGTCCAAAAAAGTGGTTTTTACAAAATGTCTGTCTGTATGTATACAAAGCTAGAGCGAAAACTATTCGATCGATTTCATACAAATTTGCACCAGACATGTCAAGTAGGCCTGTATAGTTGCACGAAAAACGGTTTTGAAACAGAATGAAAAGCAACCTCCTTTTTGGCAAAAACACCCTAAAAAATCAATTATTATTTTTTTTTTAAACGGCTCTAACGATTTTGATAATTATTTGTAGCCTTTAATGTACCCTACCATTTGCAAAAAAACTGCATCTTTCTAAAAATTCTCGTTTAGCTAATAATAATAACTAATTTTTGGGGGTTTTTGGGCCATAAAGGGGGTTGTTTTTCAAACTTTTCAAAACCTTTTATCGTGCACCTATGCAGGCCTAATTGACGTGTTTGGTGCAAATTTGTTCGAAATCGATCGAATAGTTTTCTCTCTAGATAATAATAATGAAATTTATTAGTTAATCTCAAGTTGTTTAGTTTTCATTTTGAATGTATTAATGAAGTGTTTATTACCCAACGATGGACGATTAATGTCCGAAACACGTGTCTGCCGTGTCGTTAATGGTTAAAATAATTTCAAGAAAACTCAAACCGGATTTCTGGAGATAAATGACATTAACAAACAGTTATTTATAGGCCTCTAAACTACCAATTACAATATCAACGACATTAGTACGTTGACGCAATGTATACTAATTGTGTAAATATTTGAAATAGAAAATAGATGAATCGCCAGTTAATGTTATCTCGTGGTTGGCATAACTGATAACCCCCCGCTTCCTTTAACAGAAACAGAATTCAGTCGAGAGCAGTTCTTCGTCCTACAATGGTGAGTTAAGTTACTTCCATTCTTATATTTGTTTTAACAAGAGCTTATTCGATCTGTTGGTAACATTTGGTTTTACAATTATTTCCATAATCTTGTTTTTTGGTATTAGTTTACAATAGCGGGTCAATCGATACTACTATAAATACACAAACCTTAACTCTTTTCTTTATAAATATAGTATGAATACACTTCACTGATGCCGGGAAAGCAATATTTAACCATCTTCAACACGTACAATATTAAAAACTTTCAAATCAAACGTTCCTTATGGGAATTTACATTGCAAGAGCCGACATGTTTTTCTCAGCGTTGCCGGATTTGTCTTGTTGTCTTTTGTGTAGAAACGAACAATTTACAGACAACGACGTTGTTTTACATTCTACTGTTAAATGTTGAATCTACAGGTAAACATACTGTGACTAAATACCATAGGTTAGAACCTTTTATGTTTTTTTAATTATTTTTGCATTTCTGTTACCATACACACCCAATTTAGTACAACCTACTGATATTGTTCGATTTGGCAACGTTGATAAAATTCCATTTTAATTAGGCATTTATATTGTATTTTCTATTGTTCTTTATGTTACGTTGTTATTGTTTTTGTTATTAACGTTTTGTTACATGATTTTTTTAATTTTCCTGTTTTGTGGGTAATTTTGGGATTAATATTGTTTACTTTATTTATTTCTTACGTGTTTGGTGTATGTGAAGTGATCTATTTTGTTATAATTACGTGAAATATTGCGGGAATGTCGAAACTTAACCTAAATAATTTCAAGTTTTATTTCTTTCACAATGCCTATAAATTTTATTTCCCGGGAATATTGTTGTTGTTTTTGCAATCAGTTAGACGTGTTCTTTCATATTATTTAAAATTCCCTTAGAAATTGATTCACCCGCTATAGTACATTTTTACCTGTTTTTTATGTAACGTATAACAATATTATTAACAATATTCTTACTTATAATTTTGACGTTAGTAATTTAGTTAACATGTTAACATACCACATAATGATCAAGACAGAAACAGCTCAAAATAGAATATTCTATTAGAAAGTTAGTTTTATGTTGTGGGTAAAAACTTAACCATACAATTGGGAGGTTAAGCTCGTAGTTTATTTACTAGTGAATGAAATTGGTATTTTGCACGGTTAAAATGTATTTCTACTTCAGTCTAAAAAGTTGTAATACAATTGATTTAATTCTGTTATTAGATCATTTGATTGTTGTGTTGCAGTAAGTAAATTGTTGTGTGTTTCAATTTCGTAGTGGTAACGATTATCATACTCCTATAAAATAAATTTTAACAAATACATTTTGTTTAGAAGATCGATTGAGATAAGTAATTTAGTAATGGTGAAAATTATAGTAATTTAGTAAATCATAATAGGCCTATCTTTTAAAGAATTGTAATGTTAAATTAAATTATTTTTATTTTCTATTATCTTAATTCCGCACAGAGTTAAAGACAACTTAGAAACCCAACACAAATTATTATAAAAAATGTAGTACGCCTACTTCTTCAAAGTTACATTCACATTGGTTATCTGTATAAATAGAGTTCCTCAGAGATCACTGTTGACTTCGACCTTATTTTTAATATACTTTGTATAAAAACACGATCCGGATTTTGAGCAAAGGAATCATGTAAGTCTCTTAGCTTCACTGAAACCCCAATATGTAGCACTTAAAGAATCCACAGAAAATGTGTTTTTTCTCCTTCAAATTCCACTGCCCTAAAAATTATACTTTCAAGTTTTGAAGGAAATTTCAAGCATAAACATAAATACAATCCTACATCATTCAGTGACAGTTTTAAATAATTTCCACAATAACTTACTATTAGATTTAGTAAAAATTAACGTAATATTTACTTACGTCAACAGTTTTAAATGTCGTTAGTTCATTTACATTTAGTACTGACCATTTTAAGTAAATGTTTTAAAAGAAACATCTTTCACTTTACTTGATCCCATTTCAAGATGGCGCCCCTAAACGTTTACAGTTTTGTTTTTTAAGGGTCTGCTCCAGTAAAAATAAAATGGATTTTTATCCCATAAGAGCAACGTTAAATTTCAAACCATTTATTTTGTTTATTTTTATCATAAAATTGTTTGCAAGGTCTCATTTTAAGCATAGTCACAATATGCATCCGTTTTGCAATTTAGTTTTTTTTTAAATGCTTTTGATTTGTTATGTAATTGACATTTTGTAAGTACAAAGTTTGATTTTTTTTCCTAACACATAAAAAAATTAGCAATGAAAAATAATTTGCAAGCCGGATCCGAAATTTTATAAAGAATATTCAGTTTTTTTTTTCAACACTCAATTACAAAAGTAGACTTATAAAATGGTTTGAAATGAGGCAATGTCAAAGCGTTCAGCTGCAAGAAATTGCACGGTTTAGATAGGGATACAGTGAGAAGCACTTGCGTTTCCGGTTGTTTTATCGTTTACTGGAGCAGACCCTTAAATTCACATTGGTTATCTGTAACTATATGGACTTCCACAGCGATCTGTGTTGGATACAACATCAACTCCTATAAAAGCGAGTGTACGTCCATACACGTATATGTTATACGTTCGTACGTGAATAACATATAACAGCTGATTTCACCCATCATCTGTAATACTGAACTAAAACCCAGCTTAGATTATACTTTAGGGTTATGTTTACAACCTCAATCATTATAATTTCTTGTGAAGTTGGTTTTTTTAAATATGAGTTATGGAACTAATGTATGCTATAATACGTTATACGATTTGCTTTGAGGTTATAAACTGAATATAATTACAACCTTTTACCGTCAATATATTCATTTATACACATTTATACACACCTATTCGTTTAACTTCAGAAACATTCGTACATCTTCGTATAACATATAAACATAATATTTGATTATTAATTTATTCGCTATAAAATATTAATAACTTCTTAATCATTTAATCTATCAATATAAAATGAAAAACAATTAAACGATGATATTTATATCTTTCTTTAAATATATAATAACGTATATAAATACATAATTTTAACAAATAGGCCTACAGTTTTATAATCCTTATAATTGTACACATTTACCGAGTTAAAAATTTCCGTCAGCATAGTTAGGCGGAACTAGATAAAATCTGTTGTTTTTAAACAGTATTTTTTTTTAAATAATGTTTTTCTGATGCGTATCTAATTGATCTGCATGTGATTTTTCACGGAGGCTTACTGGTTATTTTTAATATACAGTACTTTGTATAAAAAGACTACCCGCACATTGAGCAAATTAATCGTTTTAAACTATTGGCTTTCACTGGAACCCCAATATTTAGCACATAAAGAATCTAAAGAAAATATGTTTCGTTTTCCAAATCACATTGCCCTTGAAGTATTGAAGGGAATTTCAAGTGTAAATATAAGTCGACTATTACATTATTTCAATTTCCAAATGATTCGTAATATTTCGCACCTGAAAGTCCCAGCGCCAGAATGGTACATTTTGGTAGTAAAGATGGTGGTTTTTAAAGAAATATAAATTGTAAATATATGTTTAATGTTACATCGTTTTAAAGTTCTTTTAAAAAGTTAAGTTTCCAATGGCGACGCTAAACGTAAGCAAGGTTATACACTTTTGAATCTGTATTTGTCATAAACTTAAGTACGTAGCCTACAACACACTTAAAACAAACCC
>JAGFPH010008640.1:27901-40214 GCA_018207615.1 Philaenus spumarius
GAAAGTCAGTCTTCATTCTTCATTCTGCAATGGTGAGTACATTAAGTACCTATTAACCACATTAGTACAATTCCGGTTAGTGTCTTAATTTATGCTTAAATTTTTTGCTACGATAGGTTTTAAAGTTGTTAGAATATAAATTTAAAATAGGTTAAGAACTGTTCGACTTCCTGAAAAGTGTTAATTTTCGATTAACTTATATACTTTTTACTTTCTCACTATACTATAGTATAGAGAAAGTATAGTGATCGCAAAAAAATTCGATGTTGAGATTTTTGTGGAAATATCCATTTTGGGACCCCTTGAGTCCAAAAAAGTGGTTTTTACAAAATGTCTGTCTGTATGTATGTATGTCTGTATGTATACAAAGCTAGAGCGAAAACTATTCGATCGATTTCAAACAAATATGCACCGGACATGTCAAATAGGCAAGTATAGATGCACGAAAAACTGTTTTGAAAATTTTTGAAAAACAACCCCCTTTTTCGCAAAAAAAACCCCAAAAAAACAGTTATTATTTATTTATAAAAAAACCGCTCTAACGATTTTGATAAAATTTGGCTTATTTGTAGCCTTTAATGTACCCTACCATATGCAAAAAACCGCATCTTTCTAAAAATTCTCGTTTAAAAATAACTGATTTTTGGGGTTTTTTGGCCATAAAGGGGTTTGTTTTTCAAAATTTTTTAAAACCTTTTTACGAGCATCTATAAAGACCTAATTAACGTGTTTGGTGCAAATTTGTTCGAAATCAATCGAATAGTTTTCTCTGTAAATAATAATAATAATATTTATTAGTTAATCTCCAACTTTAATAAAAGTATACAAAGCTAGAGAGAAAACTATTCGATCGATTTCAACCAAATTTGTACCAGACATGTCCAGTAGGCCTGTATAGATGCACGAAAAACGGTTTTGAAATTTTTTTAATAACAACCCCTTTTGGGCCAAAAAGCCCCAAAAAATCAGTTATAATTTTTTATAAAAAAAACGGCTCTAACGATTTTGATAAAATTTGGCTTACTTGTAGCCTTTAATGTGCCCTACCATATGCAAAAACCCGCATCTTTCTAAAAATTCTCGTTTAGCTAATAATAATAAGAATAACTGATTTTTGGGGGTTTTTTGGCCATAAAGGGCGTTGTTTTTCAAATTTTTTTTAAAACTTTTTACGTGCATCTATAAAGACCTATTTGACGTGTTTGGTGCAAATTTGTTCGAAATCGATCAAATAGTTTTCTCTCTAGATAATAATAATAATATTTATTAGTTAATCTCCAACTTTAATACAATAAAACTCTCCTACCCCACCCTAGAAGTCACAGTTAATCTGTTTAGTAATTTAAATCTGTTTGTGAGAAAGTATGTACCAGTTCCTGGTACCGTTTATTTATTAAATATGTACCTTACAGTTGGGAATTAGAATCTTTGTTTGTTTATTAGTGATACACATTTTGATTTTGGAAATGTGAACGTCATTGAATATTTGGATTTTACTCTTATGAACCAATTAAAATGTTTTATTATTTTGTATAATTATTTGCCTTATTTGATTGTTTTCCTGGAGTAAATAAACCAATCATCTGTATACATTTATACAAAATTTGTTTGGGATTTTTATCACAGTTGTTACAATTAAATTAAATTTTGCTATCGTGACGATATCTAATTAATTTAAACAAATAAATTATTTTTTTCATGAATAGTTTGATTTAATTTAAGTAAATTGAACTTTTTATTTAAAATCATTTAACGCTAAATAAATAAAAGTACAGTTATATAAAAGGACTTACAGTATAAAGTATAATTAAATATTTCCTTCATGCATGCTACACTACAGAGTTAACAAACCAAAAGAATAATTAGTACGAAATACTACTTATAATATTGGTATGTTTAGTTAACCTTAGTTGTATATAAAAAATTTCCTCAGCGATCTGTGTTGTATACATTTGTGTTGAGTAAGTTTAAAATTTAAAATAATATAATAGATAATGTAAATGTATTAATTTTTTCTTTAAATATCCATGTTTTTACAAACAAAAAAGAGGATATGCAAAATATCAAAATCATTTTGAGGCGGTCTTAGCTGTTTCCTCAACCTACATTGACAATCCAATTTGTTTTGTAGGCTTATTCCTTTTACAGAAATTCTGCATTGTTAAATGTTGGAAAACTTGTAAATTATGTTTATCATTAACAATGGTTGTGAAATTTTCAGTTTTAATAGTAAAAATGTTCCGTGACGGTGTATAAAAGTAAACAAAAAATATTGTTCTTTTGGGTAACCTTCTTGAAGTAGGACTGATAATTTGTTTTCATTTTCAAAATTATTAATTTTTAAATCACTAAACATAGTTTTACATTTGATTTTTTGAAAGAAATTGACTTTACCCTTAAAAGTTTCTCTATTAGGTCTCTCTATTTGATTACAGGATAAATTAACACTCGAAGACAAGACGTCAGTTTTGAAGAAACTAGAAGAAGTGGCAAAATGCCCGATATGCTTGAGCTTGCTACGTCCACCTCTCTGGTACTGTGTGAACGGACACTGCATATGCATGGCGTGCAAGGGTAGCCTTACAACATGTCCAACGTGTCAAGGGGATGCTCTGCACGCGGAGAAAATAATAATGTTTGAAGAAATACTTAATTGCTTGCCAAGACCGTGTACATTTGATGGTTGCAATGTTTTTGAACTGGAGCAAAATTTGAAACTCCACGAATCTGTTTGTCCTTTTAGAAAAGTTTCTTGCCGTGACACTCCCTGTAGTTGGGAAGACAAAGCGAATAGTTTGCTTGATCATTTAAAAAATGTTCACTCAACCTTTCTGACGTCAGATGAAAAAAGAGATGATATTGCATTGTACAAATTTAAAACCGACGAAAAGAGATTTATTCTATTTTATGTCAGTGCATATGATTGTATATTTTGGTTGTATAACAAATCATATCTAACAAAAGGAAAGCTCATGAATTTTTTTGTTTGCGTCCCAACTGCAAGTGGTGTTGTGAATGATTTTTATTCAACTGTGATCTTTTCTTCTAAGAAAAACCCTCACATTAAATTCCAATTCACACAGAAAGTGTATAACGAGGATGCAGACATTGACAGTGTGTTTTCTTCTGAAACATGTTTGACAATCCCACTTTCAGAGACGTCACATTTCATTGACGAAGAAGGTGATTTATGCTTTAGTTACAAAATATTCCGTGACAGTTAAATTGAAATTGCTTCTTTAATTTTAATAAGTTAGTTTGTAAAGTGAAGAGAAAAGTAGAACTAAGCATGTAAACCACAAGTTAGTACAAAAACATTATAAATAACGTATGGTGAACAATACAAAGCTGATTTTTGATAAAAGATGTACTTGTAGATTTTTACTCCTATTATAAATTCAAGAAATATATTTAAAATAATCGTACTTATGTTTCTTACAAAACAATTACTAAATTTCTTCGTTTTTCGTAGCAATAGCAGTTGTTTGTGCAAAATAAAATATTGTAATTATCTAGTAATTTTAGTTTATGAATGTAATTGGAATTTATTATTGGTTACATTACTAAAAACGAATTAAAAACAAACATTCATAGTTAGTTGATGTAGTAATTTTATTACGCAATAAAGAAATAATTGGAGAACTACATCAATTTATAAATACATTAAGTGTCACTTATGTAAATATTATTGAGGTAAAATGTCTTTTATAATATATAAGCATATCCTGTTGCTGTTATAAGCTTACGTTAGTAATATCTATATATACATTTAAAAAAATCCTGCTTTTTATTCACTCAGTTCCTAAAGTTAATACTTAACCGATTTTGATGATTCTTTTTTTATTTAAAAGATAATTTCAAATTCTAAATCAATGTGAAGCTAAATATTTGATTTACACTTTTAGCTTGGTTACATTCCGAGTTTTGAAATTGCATCAGTATGCTACAACTAAATTAATAGGAAATCATTGGTTCTAAACAACTGATAATTTAATTGAGTTTCAAATAATAAGTCATGTACTTTACTCAACTGTCAACAGATGATTTAGGTTACGTTATTGTTCATGTGTTATTGTGTTTTAGGTCTGATTTGTTGCTGTGTATGTTGGAGTGTAATTGAACTATGAAGTTTTGTTTAGGCTTTTTATTTTTGTCATCCCGATAGTAAATGAAAGTAAAATTGTTAAGATACGTGGAGATGGTAATTGAATTGAAAATTTGAATACTTTTAATAAATTGATAAGGTGAAAAACAAGGTGAATTTCGCTACTTTACATTAAAATTGGTTGAATTTCGACCATAGGAGATACTCGTATAATATAATTTTAGAAGATATGCTTAATTGTTTGCCAAGACCGTGTGAGTTTGATGGTTGCAATTTTTTTGAACTGAAGCAAAATTTTAAACTCCACGAATCTGTTTGTTCTTTCAGAAAAGATTTTTCCGATCAGTTTCCAGTAGTTGGGAAGACAAAGCGAATAGTTTGCTTAGTCATTTAAAAAAGGTTCACTCAACAAAGTTAACGTTTAGTATAGAACATAGAACAATGACTACATATCAATTGATATTTGAAGGAATTATCAATTGATAATTGGTGAAGAAGAAGATGTTGGCACTGCTTAAATTTTAAAACCAATGGGAAGGGAATTATTGTATCTTATACTGCATATAATTAATTGTATATTCTGTTTTATAACAAAAGGAAAACACATGACAGGTTTTGCTTGCGTCCCAACAGCAATATGTTTTGTAAATAACTTCTATTCAACTGTGATCTTCTCTTCTAAGAGAAAACGTGACATTAAATTCCAACACACAGAAAGATTGCAACGAAGACGTAGTCTTCTGAAACATGTTTGGCAATTCCACTTTCAGAGACGTCTCGTTTCATTAATGAAGAAGGTGGGTTAGTTTTTAGTTACAAAATATTCCGTGACAGTTAAATTGAAATTGCTACTTTAATTTAATTTGAACAAATAAAGTTCAATAGTAAACGGGTTCACTTATAAATTCACAGGAAGTTTATATTTTATCTGTAAAATTCACATACAAGTTTACAAATCATCAGAGGTAGGTTAAAATGTATTGTAAATACCCCATGTTAAATTGCCATAAGTGATTTTAATTTCCGTTTCTAGAAAATTCAGTGGGGTAATAGCTAAAATCCAAGCAAAATGGGCAAATATACAGACAATTACTTTTAATTTGGTGCCAACTGCGTGTATATCGGTCTAGTAAAACTCGAGATCTCACTCGGATTACAAAAAATCTTTTCAAATTAATATATAGATTTGGATTAGAAGCTTAACACCATGACAAAATCGTCTGTATTTTAATTTACTGTATACGCTGGTTTAACTGTTAAGTATATATGAAAACAGTATGCAATAATATGAAATGTAGGCTACTTCTAGATGTTAAATACACCTCAAATCTTGATTTGTAATTTGTATGTACGTTCGGGAGTTACCACGAGTAAGAAACTGACGCTAAACGGGATATTTAGCGTTTATTGGTGTGTAGCTAATAATTTACATAGGCATACAAGAGAGACAGATCGATCACTGTGCGGTTTTAGGCTGTGGAACTCTGATACAAAATCGTTTTTTTTAAATTCAGTGCAATGGTAAGGCACAATATTTACCCGATAGTACTTTTACTTTCTCACTATACTGTAGTATAGAGAAAGAATAGTGATCGCAAAAAAAAAATCAATGTTGAGATTTTTGTGGAATATCCGTTTTGGGACCATCCGAGTCCAAAAAAGTGGGTTTTACAAAAGGTCTGTCTGTATGTGTACAAAGCTAGAGCGAAAACTATTCGATCGATTTCAAACGAATTTGCACCAGACATGTCAAGTAGGCCTGTATAGATGCACGAAAAACGGTTTTGAAAAGTTTTGAAAAACAACCCCCTTTTTGGCAAAAAAAGCCCAAAAAAAATCAGTTATAATTTTTTTAATAAAAAAACGGCTCTAACGATTTTGATAAAATTTTGCTTATTTGTAGCCCTTAATGTACCCTACCGTATGCAAAAACCCGCATCTTTCTAAAAACTCTCGTTTAGATAATAATAATAATAACTGATTTCTGTTGGTTTTTGGCTGAAAAGGAGGTAATTTTCTAAAGTTTTCAAAAAATCTTTTCGTGCATTGACGTGTTTGGTGAAAATTTATTCGAAATCGATAGAATAGTTTTCTCTCTAGCTAATAATAATAATAATATTTATTAGTTAATCTCCTACTTTAATATCACCTCTCCTACCCCAACCTACAGATATGGTAGGTTAAATGGTAGGCTTCGCTAGCAGATGTGGTTAAATAAATAAATGGTACCAGGAACTGGCACATACTTTCTCACAAACATATTTAAATTATTAAACAGATTCACTGCGACTTCATAATTTTATGTGGGGTAGGAGAGGTGATTTATTAAAGTAGGAGATTAACTAATAAATTTCATTATTATTATCTAGAAATAAAACTATTAGATCGATTTCGAACAAATTTGTACCAAACACGTCAATTAGGCATGTATAGATGCACGAAAAAAGGTTTTGAAAAATTTTGAAAAACAACCCACTTTATGGGAAAAAACCCCAAAAATCAGTTATTATTATTATTATTAGCTAAACGAGAATTTTTAGAAAGATGCGGTTTTTTGCATATGGTAGGGTACATTAAAAGCTACGAATAAGCAAAATTTTATCAAAATCGTTAGAGCCGTTTTTCTATAAAAAATAACTGATTTTTAGGGTTTTTTGGAAAAAGGGGTTTTTTTCGTGCATCTATACAGGCCTACTTGACATGTCTGGTGCAAATTTGTTTGAAATCGATCGAATAGTTTTCTCTCTAGCTTTGTACATACAGATGTACAGACAGACATTTTGTAAAAACCACTTTTTTGGACTTAGGGGGTCCCAAAACGGATATTCCCACAAAAATCTCAACATGATTTTTTTTGCGATTACAATACTTTCCCTATACTATAGTGAGAAAGTAAAAATACAATTCCTAATACAATTCGTAATACAATTAATTGTGTTAATTTTAAAAATATTAGTGTTTAAAGTTAACTTTACGTTACATACTGTATACTTATACTTTTTAATAGTCATTAATTTGAGTTATACAGTATCAGTTAAGTTCAGTTTGATAAATTAATTTGTGTTCTAAACATAATATACAGGAGTCCCCGAACTCTGTGGACCCTATTTTTACTTTCTCACTATACTATAGCATAGAGAAAGTATAGTGACCGCAAAAAAAAGCAATGTTGAGATTTTTGTGGAAATATCCGTTTTGGAACCCCCTGAGTCCAAAAAAGTGGTTTTTATAAAATTTCTGTCTGTATGTGTACAAAGCTAGAGAGAAAACTATTCGATCGATTTCGAACGAATTTGCACCAGACATGTCAATTAGGCCTGTATAGCACGAAAAAAGGTTTTGAAAAACAACCCCCTTTTTGGCCAAAAAATCCTGAAAAATCAGTTATTAATTTTTATAAAAAACGGGAATAACGATTTTGATAAAATTTGGCTTATTTGTAGCGCTTAATGTACCCTACCATATGCAAAAAAAACACATCTTTCTGAAAATTCTCGTTTAGCTAATAATAATAATAACTGATTTTTGGGGGTTTTTTCGCCGAAAAGGAAGTTGTTTTTCAAAATTTTCAAAATCTTTTTTCGTGAATCTATACGAATAGTTTTCTCTTTAGGTAATAAGTACCAGGAGACCGAGCTAAAGCTCGATTATAAGCAGGGCTATGATTTCAATAATAAATATTGGATTATTGAGTTTTGAGGTTAGGCCTATAACATTAAACAACTAAATAAAGGGTATATACAAATACAGTTTAAAGGATTAACCACAATCTCAACGATATGCCTCAGAAATAAGTCAGGCCTAAATTAAAGTATTATTTCAATATCGATTTATTCCTAGGGCCTAGTTCGCTCACGTCAATAACTACTATTATTGCAAATTTCCGTGAACATCGTTTAGGTTAGGCCTATAACATTAAACAACTAAATAAAGGGTATGTTTATTATGTATTCGTTGCCATGGTAACTATAAATAGATACAACATTAGGCTTACCTCTAATAAAATATACAGTTTAAAAGAAAGCAGATGATTATTGTAATGGCATTGAAAACATTTGCATCAGCTGTGCTTTGTATTGTTTAAAATGGACAAATTTCACTTTATAATTTAATAAAAAGACGTAGAAAATGAATTTTCCCAGACTGGTGACCATTTCCAATCGATTTCTCGTGGCCAAAAGCCTAATATAAAATCAAAAAATCAAAAATCCTTAGACGGAGATTCCAGATCCATTTAGCAGACAAACAATTATCTCTCGCTTTAGAAGATAAGATAATATTATTTATTAGTTACTCTCCTACTTTAATGAACTATCCCCTCTCTTACTTTAATACAATTATGAACTCACGGTTGGGGTTACATATGGGGGTTGGCGTGCGAAGCACGCAATGCATTTTGTATTGAAAATACTCCAAATACGGAGATTGGCGTTAATAATTTAAATATGTTTGTGAGAAAGTATGTACCAGTTTCTGGTACCGTTTATTGAAATTGTTTCTGGGATCGAGGCAAACATATTTCACAATTGTCTACGGTGTTTACTTTTCGTCTGTCTGTCTGTATGTGTTTTTTAACAAAATAACTCGTATCCAGAGAACGGGTCGACCGATTGAATTCAAACTTGACAAGAAGTTATACCTAGTAACGATCTATTTCAGGTAAAAAAATCGATTATATCCAGTCATGCGTTTTAAAATGGCGGCTGTTTTAACATTTCAAACCTGGATTACCCGAAAACCGTACATTTTAAGAAAAAATGTTAAGTCATCACTTTTGTTGCACTTTTTTTTGTATCTTTTGGTGTAACTGTAAAAACATTGGGATGAAGGATTATAGTTAAGTTATGTGTAATAATTGGTTCGTTCAACCCGGCATCCTATACCAACACAGCAATATTGTATGTACATATATGCTGTTATTATTTTTAACTTAACTATTATCCTTCATCTGATTGTTTTCATATTTACACCATACGATATAGAATTGAAATGGCTACAAATAGGTATCTTGACATTTTTTGTTAGAATGTTCGGTTTTTGGGTAATTTAGATTTTATATTTTCAAACCGTCGCCATTTTTAAACTTAATTAAGATTGGATTTAACCGGTTATCTTTATATCTAATTCCGTAAGCCCAAATTTGCAAATGAAATATTGCGAGCGAACGGTAGGTCGTAGAAAGCTGGGAGAGGTCTGGGCATGAAGTTTTGGGGGGAAATATGCATTTTTGTTAATTGTGTCACGAACATTTGTTACGGAATAAAACAATTACCATTTAAATAGCATGTGAATATGTAGGTGTAAATCAGGTGAATTTAGTGTTAAAAACAGGTGATTGTATATAAATTGGAAAATTCAGCTATCATAACAACACACGAACGTGCAGTTTTGTGATGTGTTTTGCAATTGTAGCTGTGTTTTTGTTTCAAAGTGAGAGTTAAAATCAAAGCATATTCTATACGATTAAACACATTATGAAATTATTTCAACTGTACTTTTTTACTGTAATGAATAACGCTGGAAGTCCACCTCGCAATGGTAGGCCATCACGAAGAGGTATTGCTCCTAGAAGTATAGCCTTTACATAGGGGCTGTTGCCCCTACAAGCCACTAGTAAGCTGTAGTACTATAAAAAGTGCTAACACACAAACAAGTTTGAAAAATTGCTTTTTCGAAAAATGTAAGCTAATATATAAAATGTGTTTTTAGACATAAAACACATCAGAAACTCGCTCTAATACATTTTCTAAATTCACAAAAGAATAAAAATTATTAAAAAATAAATAAACAAAGATTCTCCATTTTTCACTAGAGTATTCCCTTAATCTTCACGAAAGGATTATTTTAGCACGAAAACAACTTGAACTGAAAAGCTTGAGTTCGGATGTCACTTACGCTTTGAACCAAAACGCAACAAAGAAGAGCTTTCAATGCAAGTAGAAAGTGTCAAACGCAAACGTCGTCAGAATCACTTACCTCAGACCATTATTAAATTTAACTTCATGTCAAGTTTGAACTTAATCGGTCAAATTGTTCTGTAGATATGAAATATTTTTGTAAAAAACACATTCATACAGACGAAAAAGGTAAACGAATAAAACACGAATGTTTTATTATGGTTTTATTTATGAATATCTGAAACACGTACCTCGTGTTAAGTAGGCCTGTAACTTCACATGTATACAGACAAATAAAATTGAAGTGTCTGTCTGTCGTTTCGAAATAAATACATTTTCCTACAGCTACTTAACAATGTGCGTTTTTGTCCACTCACAGCAGTTCGCAAACTAAAGCCGCTATTAGCCGTGGACAACCAGTTGTACAACCGGTTGACGATGGTGTGGCGGGGCATTGATTCAAATGGGAGCTATTAGCCGTGAAAGATCGGTTGTGCAACTAAAAACGTTGTACAGCTAGTTGACGGCCGGTGTCCGGACCCTGCAACAGCCCTGTCAACCGTTTGTGTCTCACCATGGTCGGGGGGCATTGCAGTATATGTAGCCTATTAGCCAGACACAACCAGTGTCGGCACTGTTGTACAACTTTGGCGACGCGCGCGTGCTTTTTGGGCTAAACCAAATTGTCAACAAACATTTGTAATTTCAGTCAGTTATTATTAGCGAATTTTCATAGGAAAAATGAGCTATTGCAGTGGCCCTTATGGTAAGACCCAAAGTCGGGAGTAGCAAATGAGCACCGATCATGGTACCAGAGAACACGTTTTGGGGTGTCATTAAAAATCATATATATATGTATATGTATATATGTGTGCGCACTCTAACGGACGCATTTTACGTCCGATTTGGACCAAATTTGGTACACACATAGGGTTTCTAAGTCGCTTGAACTGGTAGGTTAGCAAAAAAATTTACCTGAAGTAGACCAAATTTTTGACCGGAAGTAACTGTATGTATATATGTGTGCGCACTCTAACGGACGCATTTTATGTCCGAATTGGTCCAAATTTGGTACGCAGGTTGGTTTTCTAAGTTGCTTGGACGAGTTCGTTAGCCAAAATAATTGACCGGTAGTAGACCAAATTTTTGACCAGGAGTAACAATTTTATGAGATTTTCGTACTAGAATTAAATTTTTTTGAAGTTTTCTTTAAAAAAATAGACATACGAAATAATTCTGGACATTTTTTTACGCGACCTTATAGCCCATCTGGTTTCTTCAAAAACAATCAAAACGTAAAATACCGTAAAAGTACCAGAATTAAATCCACGGCTTTTACCGTATATTTGGTACATGCTGGCAGCACCTTCGTGAGTAGATTAATTTCCCAAATAGTTGTTTGAAATCCAAAAACATATATAAATTTAATTTTGGAAATTCGCTCAACTCACATCAGCGGTTTAGCTGCGTGGTCGAATTATTCATAAGTGTAGTTGTGTGTTCTCGCAGCTAGTAGTTTTATTATTTATGTTAGTTATTTATAGTGATTAAAAAATTTACTTTTATCAGCAAAAAGGTCATCAAATATTATATAATATAGTCCTTTGATAAGCCTAGATACTAACATAGGATGTTTCCGAAACCTTCTCACTCTTCTCCTTCTCTTTTTCAATAAAAGGACAAGAAGCAGGAGCTGTGTAGGTACTACTCAAAGCCATCTTTTTGATTGGGACGATTCCGAATTAAATATGCCTGTGGAGTTGTACTAATTGAAACGGCCAATTGACCGATTCAATTGGGGTTAATTAATTGCATTAATTAAAATAAATTCAAAGTCAAAATAACAAAAGATTAAAGCCAAAGGGTGTCAAAAAAAGCCCAAAATTAAGATATAAAAGTAGTTTCCAATGTGAAAATAGTCTTTAGTAATAATTTTGAAGAATTAACTAAAATTGTGGTAGTTGAATAAGTGCAGACTATGACGTATGCATTAGCGACAAAATCGAACCAAAACCTTGCAGGATCTGACAGGAATTGACTTGTCCAGTCTTGTCTAAATTTGGTTAGAAATGAATTAACATTGAAAGATAGGGGTTTGTAATTTTGTTAAAAAAAGTTGTTATTATTAGATTTATGTTGAAAGGAGAGTTAAATAAGTAAGGAGAAATAAAAATAATTTTGTTATGATAACTTGTTAAAAAGTTATAGACAAAAATGTAAGCGTAAACAAATTGAATTTGCAGAATTTGAACAAAATCAAAAAACAAAGTAGAGTCATTTGTAGAGTTAAAAAGGGTTAAGAAAATAAAGT
>JAGFPH010008641.1:7283-18327 GCA_018207615.1 Philaenus spumarius
ACAGCTGTTTATTTAAATGAAATAAATTACTTAAGACAGCTGTTTATTTAAGTAAGATTACTTAAGATAAAACACTGTGACATACTCGATAAAATATTTCTTCCATAAGATATAAATGGGAGGTTTGATGCCTAAGGGGGCAAAGCCCTAGTGATTGAGTATAAAGCAAATGACTTTTGGAACATCTTGAGAAAAATCCTTTTATGTTTTCATACCAATCGTCAAAATAGGCCAAGAAATAAAAGCGTGGTTGAGCTCACAAAAAATTCCATAAGGAATTAAAAAGTAAGATAAGTACTTTAGAACTTTATGTTTTTTATCAAAGGTAACGCCTACTGTAGTTTTAACTGAACAAATTTTAAAACAACTGGTGTTGTTCTTGGAGGGCAATAAAACATAATTGTCAAAGAACTGACATTTAGAAAAAACTATGGTGGAATTTCGGCTCGTTTATTTATTAGTTAAGGAAAATTCGTAATCTTTTTGAGGTTTTATTGAGAAAATGAAAAAGAAATTGTTCATTTGGTAATTGTTTCGTAGTACACTTCACACACAAATTATTAAAATCGACCCAGTAGGAGTCTAGAATGTCAGTAAATAACTGGTTTCATCCTTTTACACAAGATATAAGATAATATGCCTTCGTATTTATATATAACGCACACACAATCTTGATAGTACTGCAACAACGAAACATGACAAATTCGTTACAGACTCTGACATTGGATGTAGAAAATCAATCATGTCGAAAGAGGTCTTTTATTCGCGTACAGCCCGTTTTCGACAGAGGACAAGTTCGTAAAGTTTTTTTTCTTCGCTTTTTAATTTCATTCTTTTCAGAGCGTACAAAGAAACGCAGCGATTCGAAGAAAGAGGCGTAATCAATTCCTCGCGACCAATCGATTGCAAAGACGTAGGCCGAGACAAAACTAGGCGACTGCCACAGAACCTGTAATCCTCTGTCTTGTTTAATTATTTTTTAATCGACTGTGTTTAGGGCCCATTTCACACTGATCGACGACGGACGAGCCACGTTTAGAAAG
Organism: Philaenus spumarius; assembly: GCA_018207615.1. Taxonomy (NCBI): domain Eukaryota; kingdom Metazoa; phylum Arthropoda; class Insecta; order Hemiptera; family Aphrophoridae; genus Philaenus; species Philaenus spumarius. The sequence goes on from JAGFPH010008641.1 coordinate 8,327, forward strand.
CCATAAAAATAAAATTAACTTTAGTTACGAGTCGGTGCAATCTTTCAAAAATGAATTGGAAACGTTTTTACATAGGTTGGACAGATGGCATGGTCTCGTTGAAGCTTTGGTGTGATGTAACTGTGCCCTTTGGACATTGCATAAACAACAAATAATTATAACAAGATTAACACAATATTTTGTATAAAAAACTAAATTTGTAAACTTATTGCAATAAACTTTTCTATTACCATTCTCTGAAATTAAATAAAAAACTCATCGTATTACTTATACTTTCTCACTATTTATACTATAGAATAGAGAAAGTATAGTGATCGCAAAAAAATCGATGTTGATCAAATTTGGCATATTTGTAGCCTTTAATTAATGTACCCTACCATATGCAAAAAAACCGCGTCTTTCTAAAAATTCTCGTTTAGCTAATAATAATAACTGATTTTGGGGGGGTTTTTGGCCATAAAGAGGGTTGATTTTCAAAAATTTTCAAAATATTTTTTCGTGCATCTATACAGGCTTAATTGACGTGTGTGGTGCAAATTTGTTCGAAATCGATCGAATAGTTTTCTCTCTAGATAATAATAATAATATTTATTAATTAATCACCTCTCCTACCCCACCCTACAAGTCACAGTGAATCTGTTTAATAATTTTAATATGTTTGTGAGAAAGTATGTGCCAGTTCTTGGTACCGTTTATTTTCTATTAATGTTAAAAGTTAACATTTCTGAACAAAATTATAAGAAATGGCTATACAAAAATTATCGAAATCAAAGTGGCTAATTCCTTATTTCAAAACTTTTATACGGTTGCACATTAAATATTCTTTATAAAAATTTTTGTGTGTTTTCTCTTCCTTTATTTAGACAGAGTGTAAAATAAGTCGTGATCCACATAGATATAATTTAAACGGATTGTTAAATTAACGTAAACCCTCTAACATACCAACTACAACAATTTTTCTGGCGTTTAACGTGGGTTAAAAATGTTGTCCCCTTTTTGACAAGCGGGGTGCATAGGAGGCAACTTTCATTTTTGAATTGACAACCTCTATCTTGTGACATATCATTGGAAAAGTTTATGCAATAGAAAACAAACATGGCACCTACAAGAGGTTCTAATACATCCATGGCACAGGCTGTGTAATGACAAAACTCACTTCATGTTTTGATAAATCGTTAGATGGCATGTAGTCCTTCGTTGAAATCCCCACTTATCAACGCGAAGAGCATCTTTGGAGCACGAAATCATGCTTCAGTAAAACAAATCCTGTGTGTATTTACAAATGAAACATTATTTGTCTGGTTGTTATGAGAGACTTTAACGCGTGGGTAAGATGCACACCGTCATATTGTCAAACAGATCTTCTTTTAATGTTATAAATCTTCCTGTACATTTTATATGAACATATGCCTGTTTTAGTACGGGATGCTGTTTTCACTCTTTATTCCATTTTGCAGCTCTAAGACGACTTTAAACATTTAAAATCTGCCTTATTGGTGTGAAATGAAATCAATAAAAAAAACTTTGTTCATTCCTATCGTTTTGATCTAATGTTGCCTAATGATTATCTCTAACGATTTAATTAATAAACACCTCTCTACAGGAATTGTCTACTAAACTACCATAAGTCATACTGCCTGTTATTGGAGTTCTAAGCACTTAGAAACCTTCAAATATTACCATTATTGTATATTTAGTTAAGTTATTTGCATATTTAGATATTAGTACGATCCAAAATAATATTACAAATAATAAGCTAATAAAAATAGATACATCATTCAAATCAATTTTATTATAGACGTACTGTTATAACGTAAAGAATATAATTTTAGCATCATTAAAACGTTGGTAACTTAAATTGAAAATAACATAAACGTGATTCGTAGGTCAAACAAATTGAACCTTGTTTGTCTTCCTCTACTTTACTTGCTGCTAGTTTACTGTGAAGAAGGATTAGAATAACGTAACGACAAACCAAACGCAAACAACTAATCTAGAACCTACGCAACATTATTGGAGGTTTTAAATGTAGGTACGCTACATTAATGAACCTATTCTAGATCTGTAGGCTCAAAGATTAACCTTAAGTAAACTTTAACTGCGATTTATCTCAAGTCCATCAACAACCACGGGCTAAACAATTAAATAAACTGTTTCTAATATTGAACTATCAAGTCCTTTTCAATATTGTGATATCGAATTATATTTCCTCTACTCTATATACATGACTAATCTCTCTATTGAACCTGAATACATGCACTTGTACGTCAAGTCATTATAGCATTTTTTATAAGACAATTGTCAGTGCTTTCCCATGCCATCTTTCTCATTCGACTGCCAAACTTAACAGACTGAACATCAATCTTGACCACCTCCTGCAAGAAGTATTTCATCCGTGACTGAGGATTGTTCTTAGAAGAATCTGTGATCGATTTAAGTTTTCTGCTAGCCATCTTCGGGCGAAGTGCTGGAACCATTACCTCAACTGTTCAACTCTTCCCATTACTGAGCTGACGTTCTGCTTGCAGACTCCATAGCCGGCCATTTCAGCGTTCGGCCCACCGACTATCCGTGATACGAATATAGCCATGATGTCTGCGATCAGATTTCTATTTCCGTACATTGCACTCATCTCTCAAGGACACAAAATCCCCACATTTGAGGACTTTATCTTAAAGCTAACGATCTCACTCAGGCACAGAGTCCAAGGCTCTCTTCAACAAATCTCCATCAAATCATCACAGATCCTGCACCTCTGCAGGACAAAATAAAACTTCCCTTATGTCTAATTTACAAACCACCATAAGCATTCTTAAAATCCAATAACCTTTATCAGTAAATTTATTCAGTGTATATCATGGATTCACCCTCTCGTTCCCACTCAAAATGGATTCCCCATAAAGACATTAATTACAATAAAGTCATGTTTAGTTTCAGACAAGCAACCATTGTTTTCACAAATGCTGTTAACAATTAAGACCCCTAAGGTCTTCTTAGTTTGTTAGATTCCCATGTCCCAACTTAAGTTAATTAATTACTTTTAACTTACAATTAATATATGGCTGAACTCTCAGCTATTGTTGCCTTATTCACTACAGAGGCCAGCTGTTATTCCTTCCGATCTTCGTGCACCAATTTCCAGTTTGTTAAAACTCTGTTCTATTATCACGATTTTGCTACACTATTACTTTTTGCACATGCCATACCCAATATTTGTAACTTTCACACATCATCCACCTTTCGTTGCTCTGTAAAGTCCGTGGAGGGGGGGGGGGGGGGCAACGTATTGCAGCGCTCAATGTTTAATTACTGGTGTTCGGTTTAAGAGTCTTAAAAAAGAAGACAAATCTAGAATCACATCATTCTACTGCTACTAGTGGTATTAATAAATGTACGAGTGGTAAAACTGAATAGATACCAGCATAAGCCTACGACGACAGTCTCAGACAGTTTCAATACACACTAGCACGACAGAATATTCAATGAAAATTAAATTCAACCGCAGACAAATAAATGTGAAGTGTAGAAGCAATGAGGCGAATCCTGACCGCAGAATCCCATCCTATTGTTTAGCCACAACTCCCGTATACAGGTGTTATACTGATTGCGCTTACAGAGCTGGATGTAAATGCAAAGAATATGGCCACAATTTATAAACTGAATAATACATGAAGCTTTGTCTATATGTCAGATGGTTCCCAAAGTGGAATGCGTTTTTTTTTAGGGGTTTGGTTGATTAGTGTTTCCTCGGTTGGATAAAGGTGATTCGTTGTGAGTTCCGTACAACAGTTTTAATCTGTAAATTTGTATTTTGTTTAATTTCCGTACTTGAATAGAAATTTGATTTACAAAAAATAATCAGTTTCGTGACAACCTCTACCGGGTGTTTACTTATTTTTGTAATACAATAACTTAATTACCTGAAGTACAAGTTCGTATACAAGTAATTGAGTTTTACAAAAATAATGTATATTATAAAATTGTCTATTCTGGTTCTTAGTTAATTTTCTATTACTATCTTACTGGTGTGTTTAATTATATAAGGTTACTTTTATATTTTAACACATAGGACTGCAACACGATAGTTAAACTTGAACTAGCACTAACATAAAAAAACTTCTATTCATTATTATCCTTGTACACTATCATAATCATGAATGTAACAATATTAAAATAACATTAAATAATAATAAACACTACATACAAAAGTAAAATACAATTTACATAAAATAATTCAAAATATAATTTAAACACAATTATAAACTTATACAATTAATCAAAGAAAACAAAAATTATAGTATAAACATATCTGACACAATTGTATAAAGAAAATGTAGATACTTAATTTAGGCTTACTAAACCTGTTTTGAAGCTACCCTCATTAAAAAAAAAAAATATATATATATATATATATACATATATTAGGCCTGTTATTAAAGCTCATAGATTAAAAAACGGACTGTGGATGTGAAAACTTAAAAAATTAGCATCAAATGTGGAGTCTGTTAAACACGTAGACAACACGTAGTACGAAAAATATATACACAATAGAAATACTAAAAACTAATTTAACATATCTTTAAAAAGAAAATTCAAAGCAACACATTCTCACATACACCCTCACACGATAGTCCCAAAAACATTATTACATAAAATTAAAGATTTATTACATACAATTAAAACGGATTTCATAAAAATAGGGACAAGGAATATGGAGGGAGAGAGAGAGAGAGAGAGAGAGATATTTATTATTTAAAATAGACAAATATTATTTTGAGAAATTTTGTATATAGGCCTACGTTAGTGAACATTTCTCGTATATTTAGAAACACGTGAAAATTTTCAATTTGAGGTTAGACTATAATTCTCACTCCTATTTCTGCCCTTACAGTCTAATCGGACGAATTTTTATGTAAAATAGCTGATGATGTTCATTAAAGAGCATATTGTCTTTTACTATTACTAAATATAACATTTAATAATCTTATTAGTTTTGTTAAAGCGTGACGTATTTAGCACGGCTGGCGTGCACTGGCGAGTATTGTCACGCAATAATTTGTTCGTAAGAACGCGGACTAGGAGACGTCCAAAATTAGATGATTTTTAGTTCATTTGGTCTGTGACAGAAGGCGAAGCAACTATCACAGCATCGTCCGTGTGGTTTTAACGCATCCGAGTTTACTGTTCGAGCTTTTCCACCCTCCACGTTACTATAATACCCGATGTTACACGACTACGATAGTTGATTACGTCATCAAACTACGTCTTGTATGTTAAATTAAATAAAGCATTTTAATGGTTTACCCATATTTTATGCCATTTTAATTCTGAAATGGCAGTGTCGAACATACTGACACTGGTTTCACTGTTTTTTTTTAAATTTGTGTTCGCCTATAATGAAAAATATTTATAAAAGACATATTTTTATATACTGGTGTAAGCCAATTAATAGGTGATACGAATCAGAAAAAAATAATGCAAAAGTTCATTAACATCGACAGATTACTACTAAAAATTATAATTAGTTATTAAGGTAGAATACAGAATAAAAACATATAAGTAGAAAAACTAAGTGGTAGAATGTACGGTTTTTTATTACTATTTTATTAGGGATCCATTCGACTGCTAGATAGTGCATTTGATAGGTAGTGAGAATATTAGACGTCTCAACCACGAGAAGGATCAAACACTCGACAGTACACGCCATTATGTTAAAGAAATTGACCAATAACAGACAACGAATAGGATTCCATGTTCGAAGACTACTTAACCTAACCTAACCTAACCTTATCCCTTTGATGTCATGCCGGGGATGTGTCACATACGAGTTTGATGGTGGCAGGGATTGGCTCCTCCTACTGCGAAATGGACTATCGAGTGTTTGAAGGCACCGCTTTTATTAATATTACCACCTTCAGCACCCGAATAACCCTACATTCGACCACTAAATTTGAGTTATCTCTATTATTTATGACTCAATTATTGAAAACCATATATCGTTGGATTAGTCTTAAAATAATTAAAAATTATGTGTCTTTAAATTTTTTTTGTAAAATGTGTTATTTTTTTAATACTTACCATTGACAATTTTCAACTGCCGCCATTTTTAAACATATTGTTTCGGGAAAACAAATATTCATACCTAGTTTCATGATTACATTTTAAACTGTTTCTGAGATATTAAGGTATTTGTAAAAATCACACATAGACGGACAGACTGAAACAGAGCGAGATAGTTCGCATGTTATATTATATTATTTCCTTGCCTTTAGGTGATAAATAGCCTGGTAAAGTTTCGGACAGTTGAAGCAGGACACTATATATTGGTCTGCTCTTAATATAATATATTGTATATGCGTATTTATAAGTACACAAAGCCTTCTAATTCAATGTACGTATATAGGTTATGTATAGACATATAAATTATGTTTGTACAGTAATAAACCTGGAAGGTAAAGATGTGACGCCTACCGTATGCCTACTAGTCGAAGTGACAGTGACAACATTGTTTGCGATGCAAAAGTCGCTAGTCCTCGGCGAGACTTAAGCTTAAGGGTCTGCTCCAGTAAACGAGAAAACAACTGGAAACGAAAGCGCTTCTCACTATATCCCTATCTAAAAAGTGCAATTTCTTGCAGCTGAACGCTTTGACATTGCCTCATTTAAATCTATATTTTGTAATTGAGTGTTGAAAAAAAAACTGAATATTCTTTATAAAATGTCGGATCCGGCTTGCAAATTATTTTTCATTATTAATTTTTTATTGTGTTAGGAAAAAATTCAAACTTTGTACTTACAAAATGTCAATTACATAACAAATCAAAAGAATTAAAAAAAAAAAACTAAATTGCAACACGGATGCGTATTGTGACTGTGCTTGAAATTTTATGATAAAAAAAACGAAATAGTTGGTTTGAAATTTAACATTGCTCTTATGGGATAAAAATCCAAGATGGCCGCCACTACAGCAGACCCTTAACGTCCACTGGAACCGTCTTCGGCCGAATACACGCCGACACAACGGCCGAACACGAACGTCTACTGACGATCGTTTTTCGTCAGTGCAGTTGTAAAGTTGCCAGGAGAGTTCAGTTCAAAGTGTTTTGTTGTGTTTACTTACAAAGGACTAGCTGTTTGATAGTTTGTAATGGAATTTGGATGAGATGATGTTGCTCGAAAATACTTACCTGATGAGGAGAGTATTATTTTATTATTAGTATTTTTTAATTATTCTTCCATTTCTGTTGGCATAGGGTAGTATAGTAAATTCGCGAACTTATTTTTATCAGGTAGTCCAAGTTTCCGTAAGTGGTGGCCAACTGACCTTGTATCAAAAACTGTTTAAATTTTTTTGTAGATTCCTTATTCCGCTTACACGATGTAGTACGAAAAATGTATCTAACAAATCTAATGGTCCTAACATAAAGGGTACGTAGAACACAATGCGGGTGTTAGCTCAGAAGACCAAAGTATAAATTGAAACATTTAAGGACCTTTTACAACTTACCTTGAGCTCCGATTTCATGAACAATCTTTATCCACAGCTTCCTTTGAATATCCCGGCGATGATATCGTTTATCTCGCATGCCCCACAGCGGGACGTGCTCTTCAATCAAACTAATTAGTTTTTTACAATCCATAAACAATGTAAGTTAAACGCACAATCAAATTAAACTACAAACTGAAAGGTAGTTAAAGTTGTGTGGTGCAACAGATTCGGCCGAATGGAACCGAAAAATCCCATTTATTTCTGATTTTGTTGGGGGATCGTTCGGCCGAGATGGACGGCGTGGCTTAGACAAAAGCTGTAAACTTATTTTTATATCGTAGAGCTCACCATCGATAAACCTTAAATTCTCAAAAGATAATTTAATTTCAATCCTGAACGCAAGATATGCAAATTTTCACATTCAGTACAGTAAAAACCATGTATTTTGTTTTACAAATATTGATAACAATATAAATTATTTATTTTAAAACACATATTCCGTTACAAAAAATGTCAGTAAATATTGAATAAACCGCACAATTGTGTGAGAATATATCCAATACGTAACAAGCTCCCACACAGGGGCAATTGTACAACAATAAAGTTGATAGAATATTCTGGGCGCATGCAAAGACTAAGGGTCTAAGAAGTGAGTGACCCTGTAGCCTGCAAACAAGAGTACTCTGCATAAGCTCAATGGTGAGTAGGCCTACAACCGTTACACGTTGTGCTTTGAATCCTGATGCACATGGCTGAATCATATAGGTTTGTACGAATGTTTTGTGAAAGACTTTAACGGGCGGATAGTAAGAAGGTGGGATTGCAAGATATGATGTGCTGCAGGACATGCATAACCTTGCCAATTTTGTACAACATATTTATTGCCGAGTTAGATTTCTTTATTCTTACATAGTGTATGAAACAGAGACAGTATATACATTTACAATCGCCATCAACTGTTCAGTGTGAGAGGCTTCAATCCGTGTATAAGACGAAAGGTCAACTTGCATGACAATCTTGTAAAACATATTTACTGCATGCATTAAATTAAATACATTCAATTTTGTACTCAGAATGAACGTACAGAGAATTACAAATGTATTTTTATTGTGGCGAAGTTACCTTTTGTGCTGTTTTAGAAAGGGAGACAAACACATTATGAGTGCTATTTATGTGGAAGAAAGAAAGTATATGTTAAAGAGACTTTAACGCATGGATAAGATGCGAGGTAGGTTTGTATTAACTTGTAGAACGTTGCACACACATTTTTAGACTTGTCTTGAAAACAAATATCTTGTAAGCTTAACCTTAAATAATTGTATATTTATAGACAGATATTTTTGTATTCAAGGCAGATAAATATTATTAACTTATATTCAATATTCAGACCTCTCCATATGTTTAGTTTAAGACAAATTGTTTATAGTTCTGAAGATAAAACGTACAATTTGTGGATATGTGTAATATTTTTTTTATTTGGATATATTAATTTTCTTATTATTCATTCTATCACAACTCTAAACAATATCGTTATATAATGATATTTTCTAAAATATAAATCTGATGATTGTAGTTTAAGGTTCAATTATAGCTAAAATTACCACTAAATACAAATTTAATTTCGAAAGAAATTCATTAGTGTAGTGGGTTAAGAGTTTTAAATTCTTGTCATATCTAGAAATAAAGGAATTGTGCATAATAAAATCAATCTAAACCATACAAACTCAAATATACGGATCCGAAGAACGCAAAAAACTGTAAGAGGAAATTTAAACGAAGAACTTACGTTAGGTCAAAATTATAAAATTAAGCCACGAAGACACGATAATGCATCCTTGCACTCGATGCTTCGGATTTCAGGTCTTGCTTTGGTGGTTGGCCAGTGTTAAATCAATCAAGCCATTTAATAAAATTTTTGTTCTAGTTTCAATTTTTTTTAAATCACGAGACTGTTTAATATAGTTAGTAGAACTTATAAATATTATTTTATTTTTCACTGATTGTTTACTAACAGGTTAAATGTGTGTATTGCCCCTGAACAACTAAGCACATTTTAGTTTATTGTAGGTCGAAAAACTTTATAAAATGGTTGTTCTATTTATTATTCATAGAACAATCTATTTTACTCTAGTAGTACCTATCTTCTACAATTAATTCAGATAACGTTTTTTATCTAAGGATTTAGTTTAAGTTCATTCAACCATACAGTTTGCTTAGTGTTCCTCCAGGATTTCCAATACATAACGACTCTGCTTTTTCTTTGATATTTATCTGATTTTCAAATTCCGCGATACCTAATTTCTTTCTCTAGGATACATTCTTTATGCAACTCCTTAACTTATGGTTTTCTATTGCTCTCCACCTTTCGTCACCTAACCACAGACAACAGATTTTGTCTTTTCTCTGTGGCTTAACAATTCCTATAACTCTCCTTCTTAACAATTTCTCTAAACCCCTTTCTTGATAATTCCGCTAACTCCCCTTCTTAACAATTCCTCTAATTCCCTTCTTA
>JAGFPH010008641.1:18427-53693 GCA_018207615.1 Philaenus spumarius
GTATTTTAGTTTTAAAGTAAATATCTCTACATTTTGGAGTACTGTGATGTATGATCAAATTGTGGATTATTCTAAAAAAATTAAAATATTAATCATTCAAGATTTGAGTACTCAAATTGTTTTGAAATAAATTATATTTATATATATTTTTGTAATTAATCAAAAGTTTTGGAGTTAAAAACTCATATTCAGAAAAAAAATCGAGTTTCTTTATGATATTTTCCGAGTTAGGGTGAAAATAACGGATACAAATGGTTTTTTGGAAATCGAGTTGAAAACATTAAAAGGAAGATCCTGGTCATCGTCTTCGTAGATTTGTAGGTTAAGGCTAGTCCAGTTGACAGATGTATGCATCTTGAAACAATAGACTCAGTGGGTTGGTCGATGACTAATTTCCTGGGCGTCGAAAGTGTTGAAGCTCAAGTGGGCCGTGGCGGCGCGTGGCGAGTGTAAACACAACGATCCTCGGGATGTCTGCATTCACTCATCAAGTTACTCGACCTTGAGATCGCAGCTCTTACATTACTAACCAATGCAGTTTTTACAAAACTTGATGTGTTATTTATGTTAAACTTCTTCGCTTTGGAACTGTAAGTATAGTTTTCGTAAAGTTTTCCCTGATTTTCTGACTGGAAATGTTTTAAATTTTTGTAACAATTGGATCCCAAGTTAGATTTTTTTAGGGGTATCTCAAATAAACTCAGAATAACGAATGTTCAAAAAGGTTTGATACTAAATCATTAATATCCTTCAAATAAACCATCACATTTTAAAATCGCGACGTTTATATAACAGATAAATTTAAAAAAAATTAAAACCCCCGAATGGCTGAACAGATTTTCTTGAATCATAACTAAGAACACTCTCGATTAAGGTACCTTTAAAAAAAAGTTTATTTCAAAATCGGTTCTTCCATTTATGAACTACGATGTCATAGTCAGACACACAGACACACAGATACACACGTTAAAGTTATAACACCCCTCTGTTTGCGGTTTTTTTAAACCCCGAACGGCTTAACAGATTTTCTTGAAATATAGCTAAGAACACTCTCGATTATGTCACCTATCAAACAAACGAAAAACTAAATCAAAATCGGTTGTTCCATTTGTGAACCACGATGCCGCACACAGATACACGCTATAAACTTAAAACACCCCTCTGTTTGCGTATAATAAGAAGAGGTATTTCCTGACTTGGTGGGTTTGAAATAAATCTAATTAATGTTTATGGTTTCTTACCTTAAATGGAAAAAGGCATCCTTATAAGGTCTCTGGCTTGTCTGTTGGTTCCAGCCAAATTTCTCAGGATCGGTTTAAAGTAACAAGCTGAAATTAGGCGTAACTATAAAGAATTCCAATCCGCTTACACTCAACTATAAAATAAAAAAAGTTTTCTATTCGTTTTTTGAGGATAAAGTTTGGTGACCCAAAACTAAATATGTTGTGGTATAACGTGCAAGGGGAAATGCGTAAATGAGTTTTTTTTAAGGAAACAAAAACTATTTCTTTTAGAATTTTCTGATTTGTAGTTTTCGATATATTTTCGAAATTGTAGCTCAAACCCTCATTTACCCTTCTGCTTCCAGAAAGTCCGGCAGCTTAGAAGTGTTGAAGAAATTGTGATGTTAGAGGCAGTTGTATTATTTATTGGGACAATATATCGGATCAAAACTATTGTAAAAAGTTATGAAAAATAAGTTTTTATTTATGATGCATAATATAATAATACTGTGCTTGGAAGACACCACCGCCTTTATAATTTATATCCGTCAATAGTTATTGTTATTGGTTGGACGGTTAATTTAGTATATTGAATGTATGCTATTTTGTTATTAATACCAATTTAGTGAACCTTTTGAAACAATATGCGGTATAGAACTTTTGGCGCCCAAGTCAAACTCGCCCTTCCTACGTTTATAAAATGTTACTAAAAAGTAAAAGCATTTTTTCAACTGCTACAATTATTTATAGAAAGTTATATAGTATATTGTACGTATAAATTATATATTATAATATTTAATGTGAGTTATTATAATTACTATTGTAATTCTCTACAGAGATTTATAAAATTATTATCTTTCTTAACAGAGTGTTTTCGTTTTAGTTTTTAGTCACCATATAAATTTCCTCTGCGGTAGTTTCACGGACACCTTTGCCGTCATCTCGTCATTTATTTTTAATTAAAATGAAGTAATTTAGGATCTAATTGCCATGCGCAATACGAACTGCATGCGTACAAATTGCAAGATAAATTGCAAACACGTGACAAATTACAAAGCCCTGCAACATATGCCCGTCCGTGACGAATGTCTTGGCATTGACATGACGCCATTGTTGAAACACCGCAAGAACTGGTTCCGCGCGGGAAAGTGTTTATGAGCAATTAATAGCTGGAAGGACTTGGCTGAATTTGGGACGAAATGAGCACGAGTTAGAAAACCGGGACAACGGGACGGCTGAGTGAAAGCTCTGTGGTCGCTGAGCGTATTAAAATAAGTAAATCAGTCTAAACAACTATAACGTGCGTGGTGTGCTAAATCATAGAGTTGGTAATTGAATTTATTCAAAGCAATAGAGTTTCCACCGTGAGAAATGCATGTGTTAAGTTTAGTTAATTTACTCAGTAATAACGGTAAATGTTCTTTGGTACAGTCAGTCAAAGTTGTAACATTTTACTTATTTTTCAGGAAACCTGGGATGTGCTTCATCGTACTTACCCAAATTTGGCCAAGCTGTGATTAAAAAGGTGAAACGTTCTACAAAAACCACGAGGCCTCAGGGGCAAACTTCCCTCCCAATGTCTTTGTTAAAGGGGCAGAGTCCCAAATGTTGCCAGATTATTTAATTTAAAAGAGCATTACAAAGGAAAAGAAGAAAGTAAATCTGTTTTTTTAAGAATTAAAGTTTCAATAAATAATTCTGTAACAAAGTGCTTATATTTTAGATTAGTTCAATATCTATTTATATATATTAAGGTTCAATTAAACTCAGTAAATGACAATAGGTAATAGGATTTACTTTACTGCCTTTTTGTCAGTTCATTTTGTCTTTACTTATTTAAATAAAGTTTCTCGAAACTTTCCACGTAAAATGTAGCATTGCCAAAATGTTTAAACGCATCATAAGAGAATTATTAGGACTAAAACAGATTTTACGACATGTCTTTATTTTTAAACGAGAAATGTTTTCCCATCGATGCCCCTTAAACATCCCCTTTATGATGTATTTCAATACCCTCCTCTCCAGTAACAAGTATCTGTACTGAATCTCCCTTGCACATGTTCTAAATATCCCCCCAATCATTTTGAAAAATCGGTGCAAAATCCTTTATTTTGCGGCTTGATTGTTTAAGAAAATCAAGACTACAGACATAAGAAATGGCGGCAGTGAAAAGATATTAAAAAATGTATGCTAAGCGAAGGCTTAATATGTTTTGGTTTTATTACAATAGTCGTTTTTATCTTACCGTGGAAACATCAGAAGACGGCTAACCACTTTAATAATCTATTTTATTGCTATATTTCATAATCAGTTTTGCTGATTTATCGTTTTCTTTGTACATGTCAGGTAGGTTATGCTATTATGTAGTATAACTTAGTATTGCTTTACTTGTAACAATTTAACTCAAAATAATTCGAATAAACTTTGGGAACTATCAGAAATGTAATTTACAAAATAGTTTGCTAAAACGTATAGGCTAATGTGTTGTTCATAATAAACTTGAATTTTGTTCACAAAAATAATATTCCCAAAACAACTGGGAAACCGTTTATTATTTATAACACGAAAGATAAATATAGGGAACTGCTAGCCATATATATTCCATAGACAAGTTGTAGCATTAACTATAGCAATCTACTCCTCGCATACTACTGTACAACGCCAAGCCGCGCGCCAGTAGTGGCACACTTAGGTCTGCTTCTTACCGGCTAATGAGTGTCACATACTTTGGTTGATTATGTTATCTAGTGCTGTTGCAACACGCGACAAACATTAACTTTTTCACACACTCGGTTTACAACTCATTTAAGCTGGCACGATTACTCAATTTGTTTGTAAGTTTATTTTGAAATGTTGTTTTTGGTCCCTTGTTCACACGTTTTAGTGTTTATAAATGACTTATAAAAAATGTCGAAAAAAACTTGTTATTTTTTTTTTCCCCGCTTACACATTTCCTAGCAAGGGATATTTAATTAAATTACAAGTGAAAAAACATAGACCAAGATCAGGAGGAGTGTGTAAGTGGAAAAAAATAATAATAATAACACCACTGTAGGCTGCAAAATAAGAATTAAGATTGTCTTCAATGTCGTATACACTAGGTAGTCAGTATGTTGGTTCAATAATTGCAGTAAAAACCGTACAAGTGAGATAACATCGACCAATATCGGTAGATATCAGGGTAGCTCAGATGGTTAGAGCGTCAGGACGGAAACCTGAAAGTACCGGGTTAAACTCCCGGTCTTGGTCTATGTTTTTTCACTTGTAATTTAATTAAAAAAACTTGTTTGACTTCTCGCTAAACACATGTACACACAACAAACCGAAGGAAAGGTTGAAGGTTTTTTAAAGCAAAACTGATTTTTAAAAGAAAAATAACCGCTTTTTGAAATAATTCAATCACACAGCTGACGTAAGTTTAGCGAATTTACAAAATTAAATTTATATGTTTTAGGGTGTCAACCGACAATTTGGGAAGTTGGTCTACTCACGAAAATAGATAAAATGCGTTAAATTGCTGCCCGTGTGTACGAAATATATTAGTAGAATTTGTTTGTACCTAAGCCAACAGTTTCGACTCACGCGCTGCTTTGCGAGTTTGCACCTCGATTTTGCGGCCTTGGGTTATGGATTGTTTTGCGGGAAAAAAATTAATTTTAAATATCACAAATGTAAAACATTACTCGATAATTCGGTAAAAGTATCTTAAAAGCAATTTTCCAAAATGCCAAGAACTAATTCCGCGACCTATGTTCTTTATTTAACTCGATCTATAAAGGTGCTGGCCTCTATATATATAATCCTAGTTCCGGGTAGAGCTGCCAAGACGGAGACCATAAACTACTGCTCAGGTTCGGCGATTCCGGTGAACGAACCTACGCTTCCGCCTCACACAGGCAGCTCTAATTAGCCTAACTTGACGTCGCATATTAATTACCAACCTAACAAAAACAAAACGTGTTTGTACGCTGTGAAGTAAGACGCTACGTTGGCGACACTGCTGTAATTTTACTTTAATAACAGGTCCTATTGCGGCTTTATTTGAGGAAATATATTTTTTACAGATCTGTTCGACCACGCGAAATATAAAACTAAAATCATATTTAATGGAAAAAATTATTACAGCATATTGGAGATTAGCCTTATTTAGGAGACTTTAACATTAAAATGTGTTTAAACAATTTGTTTTTTTATATGATATGACTATAATGTTGAGCTTCATTTTATCCGACGCAAAAAGAGGGGTGTTTATAAGTTTAACGTGTGTATGTGTCTGTCAGTGGCACCGTACAGCCCAAACGGATGAACAGATTTTGATTTAGTTTTTTTGTTTGAAAGGTGACCTGATCGAGAGTGTTCTTAGATATAATTTAAAAAAATCTGTTCAGCCATTCGGGGTTTTTTAAAATTTGTAATTTATCTGTTATATTAATTTATAGTATATTGTAATTATTAAAATTTACAGAGAATATAAAGGTTGATTGAAGTTTATCTAATTATGATTGTTGATTAGTTTGAAAAATTCTTTTCGAGTTATTTCAAATACATATTTTTATTTAAGTTTCCACGGCTAGACATTTAGTGGGTCATTTTTATGTATGATAAGACTGTAAATTAATACCATTAAATAGTGTAATAAAACACTTTTCTGTGTGTGGCCTACTTAGTTAAAACACAGTTCGATGTTCGCTGAGTTGGACTAAGTGAAGGTTTTTGAACGTGTTCTGCTGGTGGCGATTTTTAGGTGCGGCTCTGGCATAGCTTATTGTAAAACCACTAACGATTTTTTTTTAAGTTTGTCAGTTACGATTTTAAGTCGTAAAAGCACTACAATCGATTTTAAATTTTCCTTCCTTAATAATTTAAGTTTTTTTCAATACCTTCTTTGATATACCGTCCAATTTGAAATCTTTTTTTTTTAAAGATTTTTTAAAGTATCATTTTTATAAATAAATTTAAATAATGCGTTCACTTAGTTTAAAGTCATATTTAAATACTTTAACGACATGGACTTAAACTGATCTTAGCTCAGTGCATAAAAGAAAACCTATCTTTCTTACTTATAATGTGAATGTAAGGAGTGTAAAAGTTACAAAAATTCAATTTCCAATTTTTTTTTAAATAACTTACATTTTATTCAAATTTTATTTTTATTTTAGGCTTACATTTTTTCGTATCAAATTGTTTTATTACTTCGGCTCAAACAATGACAAATAATAACTCAGTTCCTACTTTTTTGCTTGCTCTTTTTATCTCTTGTTTACTATCATATTATTGTGTTTTGTGTAACGGTAAACACAAAAATTACTCTGTCCCTTAAATAACGTATATTTTAAGTACCTTGAAAATAAATTTAATAATCTAAATACTATTATCCTAGGGGTTTTATAAATATAAAAACACATCAAACTCTAGAATTAGGTAGTCATAAAAATGTTATTTTTGACAGTATTAAAAATTGTGTTTATGAAGATCAAAGATCAAATAATAGAAAATAAATCCTTATACAAATTGTATACTGGACATTTTAAGACTTTGCTGCATTTTCTTATCATTGGTGTGAGTTTCTTAAGATTAAAGTTAAACTGATAACCGTTTTAAATAATTTGTGTCTGAGGTTTACCGTTAAAACATTATTTTAAAGGAGTTAAAAATCATCGCTACTATTATCTATTGTAACAAAAATTAATAACGAGATTTTAATTAAAAAGATTTACATGATAAAATCACGAAAAGAATACGTTAGTTTTATAGTGAAGCATTCGCAGCATTTCTCGGTTGAACCTTGATAGAGTTAACTTTACCTAATTTTAATTCCATTTGTTGGTTTTATGGGTTATTTGTAAATGTTACTTCCCTAAAACAGAAAGAGATCTAAGATGTTAAGATCTATGAGTTGAAAATACAACTATTGAAAAAGATTTACGCCTCATTAATTGTGTTTGTCTTGACCGTCTTAATAATTCTTGTACATTTTAAAGTGAACAGCAAAATAAAATATGCATTGCAATAAAACACTAACTCTTGTTAGAACGTTCTTGCCAAACCAATTAACTAAATGATTACAAGAATCCCGCGAAATGTTAGTAACAATTACCACTTTATTGCATACATTTTAATGAAAGTGTAAAGTGCATTAAATTAAATCCAATTAAAAAAATGTAATAATTCTTGAATTTATTTTTCAGATAAATTTGTTTGCGTGGATAAGATTTAACTAAAACAATCTCGCGCCCTAAAACCAAACCAAACCATTACACAACGGTTAATTGAGACCGTTTCATACTCGAGTAACTGCGAGCGTATTGTAATAATCACTACTTGTTTACATCCTGCAGTGTTTCGTTTCATAACTCAATCATTGCGTAGTTTACTTTTAATGAAATAAATAGTGCACAAAATTCTATTAACCTTTCCACATATCAACGAAGAAAATCAAAATAACACTATGGAAAATATACATATCTCGTCACAAAATGTAGATTGAATATTATTTATTGTTAATAAGTACAGTATATAAAATGTTCAATAAATACTTTTCATTATCTGGTTATGCTAAACAGCCCAAATTGAGATATTAATAAAGTAGACTTCTGGCCAGTGGTCATAAATAATAAGTGGAAATGCTAAAACGTTCGTGTTAGGTATGGATACAATATTAACAAATATTTAAACGAATTAAATATTTCTGACTGACTAACAGATAGGGAGCAGTGGAGTGGAAGGTGTTCCAATACAATTGTGGCTGTTATTGTGTGATATTGCCTATTCCAAGGTTTTCCCAGTACTTCATTTGACCTGACACGAAGAAGGTTAACGAAAAAATAACTTAAAATCGGCAGCCGGATTGACAGAAACATAGCGAGGCAAACTAACGAAAGGACAAACAAACCACATTTTGACTTTGTGAAACTATTTTTAGGATGTAATAGTCATTTTTGAAGTCATTAAAAATTACCTGTAAGTTTGAGAAAATAAAATTGTATCATATATATTATTTCTCAAAGGTGTTTTATTGTGGCAAAGCCATATTTCCCTTAATTGTTCATCAAAATTTATGATTCAAACATAATTTGAAAGCCTATGTTCTCCGCTATTGACTAAAATAGACAAATTTCTTAAAATTAATGTTTTCGTTAAAAATACTTTCATATGATTCCTAATGAAGGCGTCATCTTTATTAACAATCTGTTTAACTAACAAGAATTGTGTTTTTTAAATTCTATATGCAAGACAAGTGTAATCTATCACCCAAATCAATCAAATTAATTAAACGTAAATCGTTAAGCACCAAAAACAATTTAAGTACAAGTTACGAACGATATTTTTTATCATACTGCACTAGAATCACACGAACACTTAATTAATTAAATTACATCGTAAAATGTTCTACAAATTTTAATCGCGATTTAACCTGTGAGCGACAGTGCTGCTATCAGTTGTAAAAAAGCTGAACCTTTTGAAGTTACAGCTGTTGTAATTTTAAAGCACAGCAATGCATTGTTTACGTACAATACTTTTTGGTCCAAGTACAATAAAATACTTTTAGGTCATAGTACCAAAAAGAAATCAGCTGGTTAATGAATCAGCTGACTTTTTGAGCAAGTAGTGTACGACTACAATAAAGAGTCACTTCACGGACGTATCGCATTAACTTCACGTAATTAACGGTTCAGTTAAGTCCTCATAACTTGCGAAATATTCAGCTGGTTCGCACTTATTTTATAGTGTTAGTGATTTGTGGCATATAACACAAACAATAATTGAAATCTTGACTTTTGTCTTACTTTAAAGAAATAAACAACATTCTATAAAGTGAAAGTTTAAAGTTAACAACAGATTTAATTGTTTCGTAAACCACTATTTTGTGGAAATGTTACAACAAACGTTTGTATGTTGAGCACGCGCTTACAATATTTCGATAATCCATTCTTGGAATACTGAGATTTTGTAAAAAGCTTAGACCAGACTCCGGCCATTACGGAATAGTTTTTCAGAAGAAATAATTTTACTTATGGTAATGACATAACTAATTTCCCCGACACCATACTAACACATTTACCATACATTGAATTAACATTATATTTACTATTTAAAACTATCGAAACACGAAGAAACCACTTTTTGTTTCGAAAGAAAAACCCCTTTAAGTAAAGCCAGAGGTCAGTGCCGCAGGGTGCGACAGTCGGACGGACGGACGCATAAATCTGGTCACGTGATTGATAGCACGCGGCAAAAGGTTGTTCTTGTTTTGCATTGTAAAATGTTTTAAGTGTAAATGTGTGTTTATGATGTAACCCGTAGAAATGTGTCGTCAGAAATGGAAATAAATCTGTGTTCGCCGCCAACGCACAGATGTGAACATTGCTTGCGCACAGATACATGCAAGGCCGAGTTGGGTCATATACCTCTGGTTTTTCGAAAATTTAATCGAAATAGAGTTGATTTTGAGATGCCCATGGACGTTCCACTTCCTCCTTTCACCCCAGAAAAATATAAAATACTTTAACTTTTTTCTCAAATTTATTAATTTGTTAAAAGATAATTTCCCGTCTGTGTGAACACTGAACTGTATGATTTCGTTGTTTTCTAGGTTGTAACTATTCAGGGTTTCTTCCTTAATATTAATTACTTTTCTTATGTAAATTGTAATTTTTAAGAACCCTATAATGTGAACACACATTTTAAAAATGAGCTATATAAATTTTAACACGTCATAATATACTTAATATTACAAAGTCTTGAATAAATAAGAGATTGGTTTGGTAAGGTGATTGCTTCACAGCAGACTATTGCCATATTGCATGTATTGGAAACATAAATTTGTCATAACCGTTTCACAAAAGTTTAGATTCGATAGAGGTTTTCTGTAAAGTATATGAGTAATTCTAACAACACTTTTTTTTCAAAATTAGCTGTAGTACTTACTACTGAGGGGTAAAAAGCTGGGTTTAAAAACAAATATTTTTTTGAATAACTTGTAAACTGTATATAGAACAATTCTTACTTTTTTTAATAACCTTAAATAAGCCACAGTACATAACAGTACGAATAACATTATTTTTTCGACTACCAAACACATCCACCCGCGCACATCATAAAGAAAACATCAACGAAACAAAATATCAATAAATACAAAACAAGGTCAATTAAAATGACGGTGCTAAACACTGCTTTTAACCTTTAATAAGGAATCCTATTGCAGCTTAACCTGCTTGTTTTTATTTTAATGTCAAATAGATATGTATACGTAAGGTACAACGGATTTGGAACCCTCAGCTGATATTTGCAGACGACGACCTTATTTTGTAGGAAATAGAATAGTGCTGTAAACAGATTCTACTGTTGAATGCAGGTAAACATACTGTAACTAAAGACTGTAAGTTAGAACTTCAGGTTATTGTTTAAATACTTGCATTTTGGTACAAAACAACTTAATCGATGTTGCCTACTTATTATACTGTATATGTTTACAATGTGGAAACTTACTGTGACTAGAGATTGCAAGTTAGAACTTCAGGTTTATTTTTGTTATTTTCATCGATTAATTAATACATCGATGCAACTAATGCATTCGGGACCTTGTTATACGCATCAGAATGATTCAATGTATCGAATCGTGAACATCGATGTATATCGAATATCCGTAGTTTGTAGTTTTATGTAAATACGGTGAACATTAAGTATTTATATATTGTAGAATTTTATAAAGTGAAAATTGTGTGCGCTCCTGTTTTGTTAAACAGGTATTTTATTAAGTATTAAGTGATGTTAAGTTGTAAGAATAGCGCAGTCTGGTAATTGTGTTTATTTACGTTCGTACGCGCAGTCCATATTATTGAACAAATACGTTTAATATTTCCCGAGTTAAATAAATTGTGAATTGAGTTTAAGTTTAAAGTGTTTTATGTTCTGTTTATAATTAATTATATTAAATCTTATAAATTATATATTCTGTTTTCATTTATTTAAGACGTGCAGAAATAGAATTGAACATTACAATTTAGTATTAGAGCATTTTCTTTCTTATACGTTGGCACCTCTGCCGCAATATGTAATGTAAACTTTCGCAAAGAGCTGAAAATGCGTTTTAAGGGCCGAATATTTACCCAATTTTCTGCCCCCTGTGTTATTTCATAATCCCACCCTCAACGTGATTCGCTCTATTCATTTAAACTATGCTTCAGCCACCCCCCCCCCTTTGGACAATTTCTGGGAGCGCCCGTGGCCGCCCCAATAGTCATAGTAAACTATTTGTAAGTCCTGATTATTGAAACATAAGCGTTAGCATGCTTTATAATTATACCAAATTTCATTATGGTACTTTAATCAATTCTGTAGAAAACAACAGACTATAATAGTCTGACATACAAGCTATCAGGATTCTGAACTGTAAATGCAACACGCGAAGTTAACAAACACAGAAAGTCCTATATGTTGCATTTCTGAAAAACATAACTTAATAAAGGCTAATTTTGAAACCTGTAACACACTTAAAACAAATATTCTTAAAGTATTTGAAGTTCATGACTCAATTTTTACTGGTAGTTCTGTGAACAGTAGACCTCGCTCGTTGAAATAACAAATGTGGTTTTGAGCTTAGGTTAAAAATAGTGTGCCAGTAAGGAAGTAACCACAACACACACACAG
Organism: Philaenus spumarius; assembly: GCA_018207615.1. Classification (NCBI taxonomy): domain Eukaryota; kingdom Metazoa; phylum Arthropoda; class Insecta; order Hemiptera; family Aphrophoridae; genus Philaenus; species Philaenus spumarius. The sequence goes on from JAGFPH010008641.1 coordinate 30,301, forward strand.
TCACAGCGGCCACACTGACGTAGCGCAGGAAAGAGCAAGACAGCAGGTAGCGTGCTCTCTCTCTCCCTCTCCATAAAATTATAAGGTTTTATGAAGATATCTAAAAAATAAACGTAAAAACATGGTTAAAATAAAAAAACTTGGACAATTTTTATCAAATTTGAAGTTTGCGGCCATTTTGTGAGCTTACCGTTAGAGATACGGAAAAACCAAAAAACAATTTTGTAGAACATCAAATTACTACCCGCTAAATGTTATTAGTTTTTCAATTCGACTTACGGTTAAGCCACAAACTGGCGTTGCAAAAAGTTTACACTGAGAGAAACGGTGCGGCCGCCATTTTATTTTACATAAGGGGTTAAAAATGAAAAATGGAAAAAAATGATATATAAACATGGCTCGGCCTAGGAATAAGGAACAATCTTGCAAAAAATCATGACAATCGGTCAAGGCGTTTTACCGTAATCGTGAGATAAACAGACAGACAGACACACAGCCGAAATGCTAAACCGTCGAGCTAAAACGGAGACGTCGCTTTGCTCGGTCAATAATACGAAATTAAATTCGAGTATTAACAATAGTTTACTTTTTAACACTTTAATGCCTCTTTATAAATGCTTTAAATTGGTGTGCTTTTATGACAAATTGTATTGTATTCATACTCACATTCAACACCACAAGAGGTCACATTACTTCCATTCAATTATTTTTGATTTAGTCTGATTGAAAACCCATCTCACAATCGCGGAAGAAGTCCAGCCTAAATGTTAAAGCATGGAAGGTAATTAAAAAGCAATCCTTGAATCGATTACGTAATCCACCCGGGAGGATGCCTAAAGAGCGTTGTAATTATAGTTTAATTAATTCAAACTTTCTATTTTTAATTATTAATCTTTGCCCAATGGAAACCGAACTCAGCAATTTAGTGGCAGGTTTCGGATGGGCCAACGGTTGCAACACTTTTAATTCATGGATATGCATTTAAACGTACGTCGATAGGCTTTATAAAATATCACAATCTAATGTTGGTAATTAATAAAAACTTTCACCTGATATTTTTAAAATAAAGTTACGTATTCAGTTTACTACTTCTTAAAGGTTTGTTTGTATTTGTTGTGGATATTTAAAGAAATTAGGTTTGGACTTCTACCACATTAAATTAAACATTTATTACCACATGAATGGTAAATTCTTTAGGTGTGATTGTTCGTGCGACCTAACGTAGTAATCTAAACAATTACGGAACCTATTTGAAAAAATCGTTCATTTGTGGATAGTTTAGAATTTCCTGATTAGCATAGCCTCTTTCTGTATTTTATATACATTAATTTGAGTACTTAAAATATGCAGATAAACATCTCTTTAAGAGAGGTTATTTACTTGTTTAGAATAAAATAGGAATTATTTCCTAGAAAAGGAGAGGGAAATGATAATGTAATTTAAAACTACCCTAATATAAATTATGAGCTGACCATCATTCGGTAGGAGTATGTCAAAACAGCCACACCAAATACTTTTAAATGTTTGTGATCGCTGGATTATGTTAAAACTAGAAAATGTAAATAACAAAACAAAAAGGTAAACAATAAATTAAAACCAAAAAATAAGTCACCACTTATCAACATCAGTCGTAAATTGATTAATTCTAAAATAATTTTGTATTTAAATTTCACCTCAATATGCAGTCTATTAAAGAAAACTTAAATCAGATCACCTAAATGTTTTCAACTGTTTAAAATTACTTTGTTTAGTGTTTAGTGAAAATCTATTAAATAAACACAACTTTATTTTAATGCACAAATGCATTTAAATATTCCAAGAGTGAAAAAGTTGATTGCTTTTAGAGGGTAAAAAACCAACAAAGAATGTTTAGAATTTTAAGGAAGCCATTTGGACGTAATTTGTCCAAGAAGTAAGAGAGATTCTTTGTACTCGTTGTAACGTGAGCGTAATTTAAGTGGAGTTTGGGAGTTTTGATTCCTTTACGGTTGACTTCACTCGTCTGACGATTTGATAGTGCCATGGTTATTTGTGATTGCAGGTTTGGTAGACTAAACCATCTAGCCAACTTAGAAAAATGTGCGAAATTAATAACTGTGTGATGGATTATAAGAAGTGGGGTTCTTACTTCTTAGTTATGTATAATAATCGAAGGTATATAATAATTCGACCACGCAGCTGAACCGCTGACGTGAGTTGAGCAAATTTCCAAAATTAAGTTTATAGACCGATATTTTAGGGTTTCGACCAACAATTTGGGAAATAGGTCTATTCACGACGGTGCTGAATAGCTGCAAAATGGTTCGCACGCCATTCCACATATTGGGATTGTCTTCAATACACAATGCATTGCGTGCTTCGCACGCCATTCCACGTATTGGGATTGTCTTCAATACATAAAGCATTGCGTGCTTCGCACGCCATTCCACATATTGGAATTGTCTTCAATACACAATGCATTGCGTGCTTCGCACGCCATTCCACATATTGGGATTGTCTTCAATACACAAAGCATTGCGTGCTTCGCACGCCATTCCACGTATTGGGATTGTCTTCAATACATAAAGCATTGCGTGCTTCGCACGCCATTCCACATATTGGGATTGTCTTCAATACACAATGCATTGCGTGCTTCGCACGCCAAACCTCGTATTAGGGGTATTTTCAACACACAAAGCATTGCGTGCTTCGCACGCCAGCCCCACGGTAGAATCCACCACATGGCTTTGAACCGGGTACTTCTATGGTATTTCACGTTTTGATCGATTTTGGGGGAACCAAGCGAGCTATAAGGTCGCGTAAAAAAACAAAATGTGCAGAATAACATCTTACATTTATATTTTTAGAAAAAACTCTAAAAAATTCATTCTATTAGTAAAAATCTCAAAAAATAGTTACTTCCGGTCAAAAAACTTACTTCCGGTTGTTGGATTTTTTTGGCTAACGAACTCGTCCGAGCCACTTACACAACCAACACGTGTATCAAATTTGGACCAAATCGGACTTAAAATGCGACCGCTAGAGTGCGAACACATATATACATATATATATATGAATTTTAATGACACCCCAAAACGTGTTCTGGGGACCATGATCGGTGCTCATTTGCTACTCCCGACCTTGGGTCTCACCATAAGGGCCACTGCAATAGCTCATTTTTCCTATGGAAATTCGCTAATAAATAGCACAGTTCAATTAATGTATTATTTTAAATTGTGTTCAATTAAGTTCGACTGTTTGAAGTGTGACACTGTAAATGAATCAATCAGAGACACTCCGTATATGTTTTATATGATTTAATTTAATTTTTCCAAAAACAAATTATTCTCTTATGGTTTATTAGAGGCATCTAATAAGCAGCTGTTTGTTGTCATATGGCATTTTAAAACGTATTTCAGGCATAAAATTGCTGTTAAATTACTTGATGTCATACCCTTTACTTTGATATACAGGGTGTCCAGAAAGTTCTTTCCCTCTTAACTTAACTTTGGAACTAGTAGAAATAAATAAATGAGCTTCGGTGTATCTTTATACGACAAAGGGAGATGTGTTTTGGTGTAATCAACCATTTCACCCCTTACCCCAAAATATGGTGGTTGAGAGGGTAATTAAAAAACCTTAAAAACAAACCCCCAAAATGTGATACCTCTTTTTAAAGGGCGTGATAAATGAAGAAGAATGGCACAAATTAGAGATCTCTAACTTAACCCTATCGAAAATGGCGGCCAGTCAAAGTTGAAAACAAAGTTGCTAATTTAAGAAATTTCGATAGGGTGAGGTGGGACGATTTGGACACCTGGTATTATAATATAGGCAGTAAGTGCGCAGTTTTCGTGTAATTATACTTACCAGTTCAAGTTACATACAGGGTGTTTCGTGAGAGGTTGACACAACTTTAGCAAATGATAGCGAAATTAAAAAATTGTTCTTATGATATACTTCATTTTCCAGATATACGACAGTTTTTTACAAAATAATTCATACCTAGAGAAATGATTGAGTTCAAACTTGGCATGAAGTTTAACCTAACAACGATCTATTTGAGGAAAATTAAATGATTATAGCCAATCATGCGTTTCAAAGTGGTGACGGTTTGAATATTTCAAACCTAAATTACCTAAACCGTTCATGTTGACAAACCAGTCACCTTTTTTGTACCCCTTTTAATTTCCTATCGGATGGTGTAACTGTCAAATCAATCGGAAAAAGGATAATAGTTAAGATAAAGATAAAAACATGGTATAGAATAATGGGTTGAACAAACCAATTAGTACACATAACTTATCTATCTATCTTTCGTCCGATTATTTTGACAGTTACACCATCCAAGAATCAAAAGGGCTACAATAAAGGTATCTTGAAATTTTGTGTTAAAATGTACGGTTTTTGAGTAATTTATGTTTGAAATTTTCAAACAGCCACCATTTTGAAACGCATGATTGGATAGAATCGATTATTTTTCTTGAGTTAGATATTGTTCGGGTAAACTTCAGGGCAAGTTTGAACTCGATTAGTCAAACATTTTTTTAGATATGAATTATTTTGTAAAAAAAAACAATATGGCGGATAATAGGAAAACAAAGTTTTCCGGACCTATGTTCAAATGAAAAATTTTTTAGGTCCCCTGTCATCTCCTGAAGTTGTGTCAACCTCTTACGAAATACCCTGTACATGTGGATATTCAGGCATGTTTCCCAGTGGTTAGATCATAACTCAATATATTTTCAATAATCCAAATATGTATTTAATTGTATGCACACCAAAATAGAGATTTTTAACCTTCAACACTTACAATCACTTAAAGATAGTCAAGTACTGTTCACAGGGTCAGATTTCCCAATAGAGAGAAAAAAAAATATTTAAAAAATATCTCGAAATAAAAATAAATAGCCATAACTTAACATATTTTTTTAATTGATTACAAAAAAATCTTTTTGATTTTGAAGTTCATTGGAACAGATAATTGTTGGTAAAGTTAAACTATTTTTTAACATTACGAATCAACTTCGTTACCACCTATTTCTGAAATTAAACCTATTTTATATAAAGTATTACAGAGTTTTTTTGATTTATTTGCCCAAATGAATAAATTGAACAAAACCTAAGTTATTAACATAGTAATGGCCATGCTTTGTTGCGGGAATGTTCTGCGGGCTGGATCGTTCCGTTTCAGTCCCACAAACGTGAGCTCACTATTTAATACATAAAATTACTAAAAGTATTTTAAGACGGCATTCTGTTAAGCCCAGAACCAAGTAAATTACTCAAAAAACTTGCAATGATAAAATTGCATCGTGGAGTGGTGTTTAAGCAATTAACGTATAGGCCTGATATATTTTTTTAATAAAGGTTTTTGGGGAAGTAACTTTCACCAGACTAGGGGGCGGAAAACATTATCGGGCCTAGGGACGCCAAAATGCTAAATCCGGCCCTGACTATTCACATCGTAGATTGAAAAGAGAGTTGTATAGCAGTTCCTACATAAGGTGCTTAAAAGTTGAATTGGAACCCAAAGAAGGTCTGTTAAACCGGTTTGTCTAATGGTACCACTGTCATGTCGATCGAAGAGTAAATTTTAAATTTACGGTTTTGTTAATCATTATCTTCAATCCTTTTATTTGAAACCAATATTCCATTTATAGTTAGGCTATAGTTATTTATTGACAGGAGTATATTTTACTATTCTTTATAAAGTAGTTCTAAACGTGGCGATGGTTTGAGTGTTAAAATGTGCCCTGATTCGACTTTGTAGAGAGTTTTAGGCGAATCAGTTGATATTGTAGGTATTCCCTAAGTTTTTAAAGGAAATCAAGATTAGTTTTATTTAAAAGATCTTAATTTTCATAGGTTACAAAATAATCCTTATACAGGGTGGACCAGCTAAAGTGTGACAGTAGCTAACTTTTAAAATACGAATCGGACAAAAATGTTTAAATAGAACATCTGCCCTTAATTTTTGATACCTTTTGGACTGTGTATACAAAATTTTCAAAATCCGCCATTTTGAACCCAAAATGGTGGCCAAGCTCATTTTTTAAGATGGAAACCCCCCATGTTTATGACGTTTTTGGATTTTATGGGCAATTTCAAGACTGTTTTGTTCTTTACATTTTTTTGATAAACCTAACGGTTCTCCTGTAAAATGAAGTCCTGCTCGCCAGATCTTACTGTCATGGATTTCTTCCTCTGGGGATTTCTTAAGGAACGAGTCATGGAAACCGCGCCCACAACAAGAGACAACATGAAAGAAAGAATCAGACAGGCCTGTTTGCTAGTAACACCACTGATGCTGCAAAGAGTTCGACAACATTTTCATGAAAGAATGATAAGTTGCATCGCAATGGAAGGACATCATTTCAAGCACAACTTGTAAACTATTTTTTACATTTTTAGAGTAATTTTATGTCATTTTGCTTGAAGGTACACCATGATAAAAAAACTTTGATAAAGTATTGTAACATAAAAAGAGTATGTTTAATTTTTGTTTAATTTTAGACCTAACTATTTTGAAATGTTTTATGCATGGTCCAAAAGGTGTCAACAATTAAGGCTAGTGCCCCAAAAAAGGTTTCTTGTCTGAAGCATGGTTTAGAAGTTGGTTATTGTAACCTTTATGAGTGATTAGCTGTAAGAAAATGAAACTTCGACTTCATTTTACATGAGAACCGTTTGGTCTATAAAAAAAATGTAAAGAACAAAAAAGTCTTAAAATTGCCCATAAAATCTAAAAACATCATAAAAATGGGGGGTTTCCGTTTAAAAAAATGAAGTTGGCCGCCATATTGGGTTCAAAATGGCGGATTTTGAAAATTTTGTATACACAGGCCAAAAGGTATCAAAAATTAAGGGCAGATGTTCTATTTAAACATTTTTGTCCGATTCGTATTTTAAAAGTTAGCTATTGTCACACTTTAGCTGGTCCACCCTGTATATTATGTCGTACGGTTAGCTAGTCATATTTATACCTTATTTATTCTTGAAGTGACTTCTTCAATACATAATATAAAGAACTAATAGTAATTAGTAATTATAATATATAATATTATGTTAATGTAATCTACTTTTAATGAGTTTTTGCAATTTATATACAAAAATTATAGACTTTTGCTGTAATGAATATAACTAGATTTTTATTGGTTTGATTATAATAATTCCGGTGTTGCTGAAAATCGTTTCTTTAGTACATATTAAAATAATGTTCAATGCTGTGATCAATAATCTTCTCATTTTAAACTTAAAAAGTATTCGTACATTTTCATAATAAATAGTTAATAGGTCAAGAAGGGTAAATTTGTAATAACAGGTTCTTGTTCTTTAAATGGATTCAAGTTATAACTGATATTTTATACTAACTTTGTACTAACAATACTGCTGGACTTAGAAGAAAATACTAAAAAAAGGCTTTTAAAATTGTTTTAATTTATAATAGATAATTAAATACTTAAATTATTGTAGCCAATTAAAAAAACCCCAAAAAAACCATTTAAATCAGTTTGTGCAATATACTCAGTTATACTCAGTCCAAAATATAAGCCCTGAGAATTGAGTTTGATAAATATTTTGTTTTCTAAATTCAAGTAAGGCGTGAGTGTTTTTACAAAAAAAAACAAAAAAACATTGAAAATATTGTCAAGGACAAACAGTGCCAGCCCTCTCATTAATGTTGTGTAAATGATTGGTATTACATGCCAACCTAAAATAGATTCTAAATTACCTCAAATAAATTTGTACTTTGTTCTTTGGTTTCATATGTTCAGATAATAATGTTTTCAAAATGAAGTTACGTGTTAATAATATTAAATTTTGTGTTTGAAATTATCTACAATTTCATTTAATAAACAGCTTCAGTTTCAAATTCCAATTATACTACCAGCATTAACCACATATAGTGGTGGAAAAGGGGGAGGGGGGAGTGACCTCACTTTAGTGTTCAAAGGGGGGAGGGGGGGGGAGGGCACAAATGTTGAGAACCCCTGTTCTAAATCGTCTTGGAAGTTAGTAATAAATTATTGGAAACAAATTATGGCTAAAAATCAGACAGTGTTGTAAAATCATAATAAAAGAATTGATTGGTCGATTTAGAATAAATTATTCTTAGCAAATAACTCAGTTCATATATTATTTCTTATTATTTACGCAATTGATACAAATTATTCATTTTAAATTAAATTGCTTTAAAGAGTTTTATTTTTATTATAAAGTCATTATGTCTTAGTTTTTAGTGTTATTTTGTTTTGTTTTTTGTTTTTGTAGCGATGTAATTTTTATTTTAAACGTTTTAATAATATTTTATTACTTAATGGTTGTAATATTAAGTAAATTTCAAAGCAAATTCCTTTTCAAACAATGTTCAACATCAAATACTTTTATTTGTTATAACTACAGTATTAATTTTGTATATGTAGTAAAAAATACGCTTTTCAATGGCAAAGAAGTTGTCAAAATCGGTTCAGCAGATGTCAAGAAATAGCATTGTGTTTAGTGCGCTACTAAGTAATAGAACATACACTGAGTATAATTGGGCAAGTTTAACCTCGTCCATACGCCTCATTACCTATCTCACATGACGTCAGCTTGTCCGCACAGAAGCTGTCTGTCTACCCAAGCCATCTTCCACCGACTCTCTGTAGACATTTTACATGTCGCTAATTGTTCCAGCTGAGTAAGCCTCATTCACATCCACATCAGCTGTGTGTTATTAACAACTTTTCAATCTCTATGATTAGACTTGTTAGTCCTCGTGGATTGACCTCGGACACAGTTCATCCTCCTTGAGGAGGAATAACACCGCGCCGTGTCACTTTGTCGTGCCAGACGTTGTTTTAAGTGAATATTTCTAGAAGGAAGGAGTATATTCATTTATGTATTAATTATACACCTCCTACTTTGTTATTTGAATCTTATTTTCCTCAAATAATAGTAGGCCTACGTTTTTGAAAATATCGTTAAATACTTAATAAATTTTTAATACGCGTCCTACGCGATTTTGAATATAAATGTAGTTACCGTAGCTAAATAAACTAACACACCGTTATAGCATTTGCTTAAATAAATTAGCTTTAATCAAGAATTCAATACAGTGGCAGCCTAGAATATTTAAACATGTTTTGAAACGTTACTTAAACTTGATTTTGATCTAATATATTGTAAAGTATTCATCCAACTGATTCAACGAAGGATTTTCTGGTAATTGAAAATTGTTTCTACAGTGTTAATATTTATAAACTTCGGAAATAAAATTCGAAAAGTGTTTATTCCCCATTAAATTGTGCTGTAAATAATTACCACATTTCTCGTAGAAAATTAATTTACGGAGTTCAAAACAATAAAAATGCATTTTTGTCAAATAAGTTTTTTTATTAAACTTAAATAGGTATTATTAGAGAAGATATTTTAAACTCTTTTTTTCAAAAACGGACAATTAAAATAAAATCTAAATAAAGGAAACAAGTACTAACCAATTACTGCAGCTACGACTAAAAATAATTATGAACAGAAATCAAATGTTTGAAACTTGCGGACCCAGCAATGCTTAGCTATTGCTTGATTTAATTTAAAGGGTAGTTATTTCTATTTCATTACATTGACTTAAGTAATCGAATCGCAAAATGGGTTTTATAATACTTAAGAATATACTACACAAATTTAGATTTATAGTTTGTAAACCTTTAGGCCTGTAGATAATACAGTAAACCTTTTGTTTGATTTTACCAAATCTAAAAAAAACTGATAGTTGTGAAGAATTGTAAAAACCCTGATTTTAAATTAGCCCAATTGGTTTCAAATAAACGTTTTTTAGTTCATTGTAGGCCTAACCTAAAAATATGTTCAGTTTTTTATTCAAATCAGCTGTTTTATATATAACATGTAACAACCAATGTTTGAATTAAATTAAAATATAGTAAGCATTAGTTGATTTTTGCTTTTGTTTCATTTCAGTTGGTCAATCTAACCTAAAAAAGCTGTTGGTTTTGAAAAATAATAAACTGACAAGTTGCTATGGTAATGAATGTAATCAAACATGACGTGTTGCTAAGCTTTTCATACAAACAGCTGTTTTTATGCGCTATGGTCTTGAGTCCATACAAAAGAGGCTGTTTAGTTTTTCCAAATTTGAAAATTTGTCGGGAAACTTTTCAAATTTTTCTTTAAAAAAACCTAGTTCTTACTTTTATTAACATTTTAAAATAAAAAAATAGCCAAATTGGTCCAGCCATACTCAAGTGATGCCCTTACCAACGAACAGCATTTCATTTTTATTATGTAGATTGTACATTTTAATCAACTGTTGTATCTGTTATTTTATTTCATTGGTTGCTGTAGTAATGAATGTAAATACATTCAAATAACATGGTTGTGTTAGTTCATCAGTCTAGACCTAACCTAAAACTATTTTGTGTGTTTACTTTTATTTATGTATTTTTCTATATTTTAATACCTATTCTGCTATTCGGGGCGGAGGCAAATCCAACATTATAAAAATTGGTTCAGCAGTTCTTCAGTTATAAGTGGTGTAACAAGCCCGTCTTTGTTTTATGTATATAAAATAAATAGATATTAAATCTTAAAAAGCTTTCAGTACGATAAGCTTAAAACTATAAACTTTTTAAACAAAATAAAACATCATTACACAAATCTCTAATATACATAACAACAACGAAGTAGTAACAAAATCCATATACCAAATATCTTTTCTTATTCTGCAAGTCTACTCTATATTTAACTTTAAGTCATAATCTGAATTCGTATTTTATTCAACAGCTATCACAATGTTTCTTTAACTCAAACCTTTATCTTAGAATACAAAAACAATTTATTTATGTGTGTTTTGTTTATGTGTTGTAAGTATATGTATATATTAAATCGGGACCGCGACAGACGTCAAGCAACTCTTGAAGCGCACCTGGTTGTACCCCCGGTGTGGGGATAAAAATATAAATTAGTACGTACTTAATATAATAAATAAATTCTATTAGACGATCTTAGAGAGTGGATGTTTATTTGGGGTTTTCATTTGTGTAAGTACAGCGGTTATTAGGCCGCGAGGGCGGTGGCCGGAAACCGGTTCCCATGATACACAAACTGCCTCGCTCTCCGTGTTCCGGTCTTATCTGGCTCCCATAAATAAAAGAGAAAAGCCACTTAGTTGCGTGTTGGATCTATAAATGTATTTGTATTTGATTGCATGGCGAACTTACGAATACTGGAAACAATGGAATCCAGTGCTGGGGTTCGGTTACCAAGAGACACGATTTGTAAAATGTAATTGTGCAAGAATTACAAAAATATATTTAACTTATTCTTGCCAGTATAGTTATTGTTTCACAAAGCTTTGCACATACGCAGTAATAAAGCACGCCTGGTTTAAACATTTTGAACGAATTGGAACTTTTTGTTTCTACTACTTAATACCTACATCTAAAATATACTAGTTTTAAAATCACAAAATCGATTAAAAGAATCATGAAATGCATTAGTTTTAAGGTCACTTATTTTCAAAAAATTCGATTTTGTTTTGGGTACAAATGTGCAGGATGGAATGGTTTGTTAGGTATAGCTTCGGTAAGGTTTGGGTCTGCTTTTAGTTGTGAGCTTTGCTGCTCATAGTTTCAAACTAGTTCCACTATTCCTGATCTTGTATTCTTACGAAAATATTTCATTTGCTTTTAACTAGATCCACCACTCGCAGTTGCTAGCCGTCATCCAACACCATTAAACAAACGGTTGGGTTAATTCCAAGAACAAACATAATTTTCCTTTTCTTACGTTTGTTGACGAGATGGTATGCGATGCATAACATTTTGCCACGTAGAAAAATTTGTTATAAGAACTTCAATAAATGTTATAGGAATGGTTCTATGATATTCAGTAAACTCCTAAATATCCGACCAGCAAAGATGGAACGAAAAATCGGTTAAAACTATTCTTTCATGAGCTCTAAATGCTGCAGTTTTAACCTATCAGTTGAAGACGGATAAATACGAGTTGTGTAACGTAAACTTGAAATTCAAAGATGATCAAACAGAAATCAATAAAACACTCGAATTTCACAGATTTGTCGATTTTAATCATACAAAAAACTAATCGATTATGATTCATTAGCTAAGTCAAATAATTTAATGAACCTCCACACTCCTAATACGAAATGAATGAACTAAAAACAGACCATCAAAAAATAAAATATGAAGAATAAATACAATTAGAGACAATATTTAGACAAATGTTGGAGTTTATCATGTTTTTTTTCTTTTATTAAATGCATAGTCGCGCCATTTATGTATGAGCAATTCTTTCTTAACAATTGCAGCAACAGATTCTTTCTTCTGTTAAAGAGGCAACATTGTTAGAGTAGTAGGCTACTTTCATTTCTTCTGTATTATAATCGAATTTCAGTGACTTGTCTCAGGAATGATAATGAGTCAATAATTTAAAAGAGGATTACTAATAGAGCCTACTATTCTCAAAATGTTTAGTTATCTTGGAAAACTCCATAACACAACCAATATGAGTAAAACGTAACCAATATGGCTTCAGTTCAAAAAGCAGCAACCGACTTCATCTCTGAAACCTCTTTACTTATGTATGCTAATGTGAGAAAGTTATAATTAACTTTTAGTCATAATCAGTTTCACATACATTTTTTAAACAACAATCAAGTTTCTTTAATTTAAAAATGACATATACATACAAGTACAAACCAGTTTAAAGTTTATTTTAAATATTAACACACAAAACATGAAGATATTAAAAATGAAATTTTAATTTGTTATTTTGTAATACAAAATTGTATCTAGTACTCTCTACAGAAGTATGGAAATTTCAACTTTCAACGTTTAAATTATTTATAAGCTATAACAAGAATACTGATCACCTGGCGGACCCACGCGTTAACCTCTCCCGGATACACGACCTTCTCCCTCGTTATTCTCTTCCTCAATTAGTCACCCCTTCTTCGGCTTGATTAAATCGAAAATCAAGTGGAACAATCCAACATCTGTATCTAGTCTCATGCGACACGAGAGTAAAGGGTTACAATGTAAATCCGTGCAGCTTCTAGAACCACTTCTTATATCTTGGAGGTATAACTCTATGTTGTACAGCTGTTGTTTTGGTACTTTATGCAAGTTTCTTTAGACATTGATTTGTGGTAACCTTAAGTATGGTAAAAGAAATGTTGTGTATCCTAAAATGGTAGAAAATGTTAAGTGTATTACACCAGCTTAATTTTTTAAACCAAAAACAAAAATGCTCCTGTTTTTCTTGGGTAAAACCAGACATTTTTATGGTATTCGAAAAATGCGGGAAGTTGGGAAAGCAGTTTTTATATCTCTGCAACCGTTTAATCCACAACTGCGTAGTTTGGAAGACATGTTGCTTTTATACTGTAATTAAGGTAAAAGAAAAATAATTTTAGTATTTGAAATCGGAGGAAAATTGGAAACCCCGTTCGTAAAAATCATTGCTAATTCTCCGTAACCTTTAATACTACAATTGCGAAATGTTGTAGAAATATTTCTTTATAGGTTCGGTATGGTCCAAGACGCATATTTTCAAGTATTTTAAAATGGTAGAAAATTGGAAAAACCTTACGTAAAAGCCATTTCTTTGTAATCGGTTAAACAGTAACAGCGAAATTTGGTTGTAATATTTGTTTTATGTTATAGGTAAGGATACAAAAGTGTAGAGTAGAAAAAGATTTACTGAGCGTAAAAATAAGATGTAAATTGAAAATGCTTTTTGTTGAAAATGAAGATGTTTTGTTATTTGATGCTTTATGAGGAAGAACATGCCAGGAGTTCTATGTGCACAGTATTTGGTGTGCGCATTTAAGGACACTAGCAAAATTTATGATCCCAGGAAATAAAGTTCGTGAGTTGAGATAACAAAGCAAAAATCTGGATTCGACAGTGAATGAAACTGTGGTTATTTTGTCGCCGAAGGCGGAAGCTTTGTAATTTAGGAGATCTTCTGGTTGTACATCTACCGTTTTGGTTTTTGATACAAAATATCATATGATGAACGAAAATTATCCAGTCATAAGAAAGTTCGAGGAGGATCCACGTGTGATTCTAGAGAGACCTTGTGTTTGACAACAGGTACCGTGGGAGCGCGCCACCGGCGGCACTCCGAACTAAAACCAACTCGTGTGATCCGATTGTATCGAGCAGCCAACTTCTCTAATCTTCAATTTTTACATAATGATTTTTTTTTTTTAAATAGTTATGTTAATTATTATAGAGGGCGGAGAACAGTGGCTCTGCATGTGGCAGCTAGAGGCACTACATTCCGGCACGTTGTCATTGAATCATTAATCAAATTCGAACAATAGGTCGGCAGACGAGCTTCAAGACTCTAGGACTCGGCCTTAGGGGTGGCAAGGGCCGATATATATTTACTTATATCGTTTTGCTTTTATTGCATTATTTTAATTAAAGTTTGTCTGGCGAATTACTACTAAAATCATTGTATAGAGAAGTAACTAGTATTCCGCATATGATGTCTTTTTGTACAAGTTTTTCTCCAAAACTAAGAACTACTGTATAAAAATTCCTATACAAATTTCCACTTTGAAGCTTCATTTTCCTAATTTTCCTAACATACACTAATGTTTCATTCGAACTAATTTATTTCTTAAACTCAGTAAGCAGGTCATTTAAATGGTGCCTTTAATAATTAAATATTAACTGAATCACATTTTTAAGTTAAGAATATTTAGTGTTTTATTAGTGTTAAAAAATTGAGCATACATATAATTTACTAATGGGCACAACATGAAAACTACTACCGTTCCGATTTTCGTGTGAATGTAAAAGCTGTCAAATCCAGTTGATTAATTTATTGAAATATGTAAATGTATCTACTTATATAAAGCTAGACGGTAACACTGATTCATTGACATTAATTATTAGGCACTTCCCGTAATCGGACCCCCCTCAACCTTATACTTGAATTAAAGCACTCGACGAGAAACTTTTGGGAAAATTGCCAGAAGTTAACCTTTTTTTAATTTTGGAAGCACCTTTTGGGCGGGAAAGATTTTTTAGATTTTTTACATTTTTTCATTTTTTTACTTTGAGCGCGTTTTGTAAGAAAACGGTAAGAGATAGCAAAAAATGTAAAATACAAAAGTTGTAGAAAATTTAATTTCAGATCAACAATTTTTCATCAGATTTAAGATCAAATCGTCCATTTAGCCACTATTCATCCGAGAAGGGAAACTCCGCCCAACGTTCTTAAAGCTAGACGGTTTCACTGATTCACTGACATTAATTATTAGGCACTTCCCGTAATCGGACCACCTCAACCTTATACTTGAATTAAAGCTCTTTTGGGCGGGAAAGATTTTTCGATTTTTTCTATTTCTTAATTTTCCCACTTTGAGCGCATTTAGTAAGAAAACGGTAAGAGATAGCAAAAAATTGTAAATACAAAAGTTGTAGAAAATTAAATTTCAATGAGAGATTTTGCGTCAGATTCAAGATCCAATCATCCCTTTAACCGCTATTAACCCGAGAAAGAGCTCCGGCAAACAATCTTAAAATTTCCCATGTTAATCTTATGGAGATAATGTTTAATGAGTTTGAGCCAGCTGCCAAATAAAACAGCTGATTTATGCTCGGTCACCTATGTACAAACGAGCCAAAGATTAACGAGATTCTTTAGCGAATTTCCCAACTGCGAGCGAAGCGAAGCAGCCATCTGAGGCCGAAGGCCGAGGCGGGGTTGGGACGCGAAGCATCCAGGGGCAGAGCCCCTGGTTTAAGTATACAGATTAACAAATACCCTTGTGGCTACATTTTATAACATACTAAGACTTTTTTAAATTACAGTTTTTCACCACTTTTAGCAGTAAACTTCATTTTAGGAGGGTACACGAGCCACACAAATGACACAAGCTCAGTAGTTAACTCTACCTTTTTGTCGAGAAAAATTGGAATGAAAAATATCGATCCGTCTTCAAATAACCACGGTTTTCTAATTCTGTTAACAAGTGTAGTTGTATTTATATTTAATAAAATTTAAATTGTGTGTTTAACACCACACGGGAGAAATGTGAACTTTTTAACACAACTTAAATGAGGAAGCACAATGTCCATTTCAGAGGTATTACCAATCAAACTATACATCGTGTTAACGTTAGCTTATGACAAAGGACAATCTGTTACACTTATATACCCTGCTCACTAAACTAACAATGCGTTCGTGGTCTAACCGTCTAAGGCGCTAGTCTATGGTGATGGACTCTGCTGGTTCGAATCTCGGAAAGACCAAAACTTTTTCAAACTGACGGAATAGAGCGTTTCAGAAAATGCGTGACGGAATAGAGCGTTTCAGAAAAAACGTGACGGTAAAATCCGATTCACCCGCCAGCAAACATAGCGCCGATAGAAGTTTACACTTCATCCCCTTTGATAAAATTGTAATTTAAATTATCAACATTAATGATTGTAGAGTTTGATTATTCGTGCATTAACGATGATGTACATAAGTGCGTCGATAACAGGAAGTCGTTACGTTACAACCCACGCAATTGTTATTAAAATATAGCAAGAAGAACATTATATAAAACTGTATCGGGAATAGTGAATGTAAGGTAGTAAAGCATGGGTGCTCACTAGAAATTCGGAAGAAAGCTCATTAGTTTGAAAGAAAGTCGTTTCATGAATTACACGAAACCGGTAATCTAAGAAAAATTTTTTTTTTTAATGTAATTGTGTGCTTAAGACCACACGGGGGAATGTAAACTTTCTAATTAATTAACACAACTTACGAAATGAGGAAGCAAAATGTCCATTTCAGAGGTATTACTAATTAAACTATACATTGTATTAATATTAACAGATTAAGCCACAGACGTAGGACAATCTGTTACACTTATATACCCAACTAAAATATTCTAAATTAGCAATGCGATTGTAGCCTAACCGGCTAAGGCGATAGTCTATGGTGATGGACTCTGCTGGTTCAAATCTTGGGCATGACCAGAATTTTTTTTTCAAACAGATGCAATAGAGCGTTTCACTTTAGGAGCGTTTCACATTAGGAGCGTTTCACAAAATGCATGGTGAAACGCGTGACGGTAAAATTTGATTCACGGGGTTTTTTAGAAAAGAGAAACAAGAAAACTATATACTCTGCTATACAAACATGTATACAAATTGTGTGTACGTGGTGTGTCTACAGAAGTGTACACTTTAAAAGTTTATAGACCTGGATTTTGTTACGACAATTACAAAATATAATGACGAATTGTTATCGGATGGTTGAGGTTAGTTATTTTAGTTAAAATTAGAGTTAGTAGTACAAAGAGAAGTAAGACAAGGTACGAGACAATGACTTTATTTTCATCTTAAAATGTCAGACATCATCTCAAAAAGACTAATTGATTCGTCAGCAGATTAGGTGGGGCAATTCTTTCAGCAAACAAAACGTTATAGAAGTAATACTATTTACAATAGTTGATAATTAGGAAGTTGGTTACTTTATTTTAAGAAACAGACCCAAGATGAAAGGGAATTAATATTCAAGAAGCAGTAGCTTGTGTGCAGAGGTTCCCAGGTGAGATATTGATCAGTCACGAATCTTTCCCATTATATAGCCAGCATCCCCAACAACTAACTCTCGGCCGATCGTATCAACACACCTTTTCAACGTGATAAATAACGTCTAATTGTTTATCCATGACATTTGAATTCGTTTCTTTTTAGCTGCTGTTTTAGGCGAAACAGAAAGAAAAAATAGTACCCTCTTTAGAATAAAATAAAAAGATAAATTTACTCACAAATTTTACATTGTTCAAACGGCACCTACGCCTGTCTTAATTTATTTTTGTGAGGATTTGTCCTTTAAGAAGAAAAATAACTCATATGGCCAGCCACGGGCAGACTTGCATCGCACTATACAATTGGTGCCAAAGTCAGAGTACCCTTCTTACAAAATAATAAATAAGATGTAATATAATTTTAAAATAACAGTAAATACAACAAAACTATGAATGAGATACTATAATTTGAATGAGACTGGGAAAGGTATCAAAAATGTTTTGAAGATTTTCATGAAAGAATTTAAATTGTCTAAATGCGATTTGCAAATGTAAAATCAATTTTATGAAGTGTTTAACTGTGTGCAACAGAAGCATACAACTTTAAATTAAAAACGACTTCTTCAAATTGACTTATAACTGCAGGCGACATAGATACAGTGTCGGTTACCAACTGCCAAACTACCAACATATTTGATAAAACCAATCAGCTGCTATTATTTTGTTTAGACGAAAACCCGTTTTGGTAATTATTTCCTGTTTTATAAACTAAATTACAACATAATATTTGATGCATTAAGATCTATTTTTTACAAATAGAAACGCAGTTAAAATGTGTAGCCCGGAATGTTACGAGTGAAAGATCAAGCCAAGTTTAATCCACACTTTGATTGACTGGAGATGGTTATTGTGATTTCAAAGTGTTGAATTGTTAGGGAAAATAATCCTATATCATTAAGTTTTATAATTGTTGAAAAATAATTTTAAGATTAATACGGTCTACTTCGGTAGTAAAACTACCTGTTTTTAACCTTCGAGTCCAAGTACATCTGTTTTAAATTTTAACGATCAATGTAAAATAGCCTTAACAGTTGCATCGATTGAGTTCATTTTTCTATGGAAGATTCGAAGTTGGTAATAGTAGTTTACGCAACGATTGTATTATGAAGGCCTTTAAGCCACGAGTGAGATGTAAGTTGGAACACGAGCGAAGCGAGTGTTCTAAATATCTCACGAGTGGCTTAAAGGCTGAATACAATCGTTGCGTACACTACTTTATCTACGACCAAAAATATACAGGCTATTTGATGTTTGATGTTGATTGTAGATTTAATCATTGAATAAATAGACCAAAGCGAACTAGGTTTCTTATCTTGGGCCAATTCCTCAAAATACGCAATGAAAACATTCTCGGAAAACGAACTAACACCATTTCTAGTTTTCCACTCCATAAACTAGTTATAAACCTTTTCATAACGAAATTTAGATTTTTCTGGCAACAAATTGTTCAGAGCCGAATTTGCTTTTGTATTAATTTCCTCTGGAGTTAAACAAAATTCATCACTATCCTCATGTTTGCGGAATGCGTCAACTCACGTTTGAGGTTAGTTACAATAACACACTAACATCCGGAACGTATGGGTACAATCAGCTGATGTACGAATAGCGTTATTTTTATTACAACTCTACTTCCGTCAAATGACGAGCTCTCATTGGTCTAGAGCCTATTATGTAAAGTGACTCCTGTTAGGTAATGATATCATTACCTAATCGGGTTGGCTTTTGGTTTGTAATGTACCTCTTTCTGATGTTACTTGTAATAGCGTTATTGGTGTTTATTGCAATGGTCGTAGATAAAATACAATAATTAATTACTAAAACCAGTTTAACGAACTACCAAAGAGTAAACTGGACGAGTATAAATTATTAGGCTTTGTCGGAGTAATTCATTATTTTTGAAATTATTTATGAATCAATGTTAGTTTTTTATTGCCGAGCTGTAGGTTGTATTTGATTATCTTGCAAAACAAACAAATTCATTAATATTTGTGAAAACGAGGATGAAATTAATATACTGAAATAAGAACAGGAAATTACTATTTGTATTTTAAATGTTATTAGTCCGTCGTGTGACTTTGTTATGCTGTCCTATTTACGACGCGCTTCGAGATCGAATATTAATTTTCAAGTATTTATTATCACTTTTGAGGTCGTCATAATATACTCATATAAAACAATAAACACATTAAATACAAAAAGTTTACTAAATAGTTAAATATAGTGAGTTTAAAACACATAATGTTTAGCGCTTGTTGGTTGGTGTACACCATCTCATCGTCTATGGTAAACCAAACCGCCTACTTTGTACGGTTGTTATTTGCCAGTTCTATATTGATAATCGAGGTATGTATCGTACAGGTCGTTGAACTGAAATTACAGCTGACCATTTAATACATTGTTGGGGTTGTGTCTAAATGCTTTGTAAATTTAGAATTCTGTACACCAACCAACTAAAACCGACCAGCGCTAAAAATTATGTGCTGTGTACTTTTTGTATTTAACGTGTTAGTGTTTTTTTACGAATATATGAAAACTTCAAAAGTGATATAAATACTTAAACATGATATTAAGATCTAGAAAAGCATGGTAAATATTGCAGCAGAACGAAGTCACACGACGGACTAAATAACAGGTAAAATACTTGTAAAATAGTCATTTCATTTTATGAAGTGACTTGGATACCAAACTACATTAAACTAAACAAATTTAATATACACAGCATCAAATGTTTTCCGTCCAAGAATGGTAATTACAAACGCGATATTTAGACACCGTTAGTTTATTATTAATTTGTAATCGAGTGTTGCAAGTCACTCGCAATCTTGATACTGTAACAATGAGTGAAGGATAGAGGCTTACAGCAAAACGAGTTTAACATGTGACAACATTAACTTAGACGTGTTGTGACAAGAGAAAGCAGCTGTATTGTTACTGTGTGAGGAAACTGCGCAGGCGTGGTAATGTTCACAGAGATATTAGATATTTTGGAAATAACATCGAATAGGAAATAATTTTGGAAACGCTGGAAGGATCATAAATTAACGTTTCGGACCCATTTTCTTACATGTATGTAATAATATCAATTAGTATCTTTAATCTATATGTCATATATTCTGCAAAAAGGAACGTAGTACAAGGAAGCTGAAAATATTTTACTTACTGTCCAAGAAAAAGATGTAATTCAGCTTGGCACTAACCTGAAAATAAAAACATAATATTGTAACATTATAGACTGAAAAGCCTTAAACAATTGAGAATAAAACATCTCTGCATGGCCCTACCTTTCCAGGTATTTCTACGAATTAATTGGACGCATGAATGCCTTTGAGGGCCTTGACAAATTTAGGTTTAAAGAGTGACTTATCCACTACACAGGTCGATTAATTTGTTTTATATGAAGAGGTCAGGGGGAAAATGTACTTTGTACATGTTTTTGTCATTTAGAGAGAACAACTACTTTTATATTCTTTAAATACTATTGTTTCTCCGTGTTAAAACCACAAGGGGAAAAACGTAGTTTCAACATATTAATTGCAGTGTATTAGTGGTGTTTATTACAGTTATTAGTGTTGGTGATGTTTTGTGTGGCTGTTTGTCTAAAACAATGAATACCGATGCTGCATAAGGTGAGCAATTCTTAAATTAATCTACTGAACCTAAGACAAGAAAGTCTTATGGTAGAATGACAGATGCTACTATATAAACGATTTAGAGCACAGTCGTTTGAACTTGGAGAAAAATGCTTTATGTAAACTTTTAAGGTGCTTCGATGTTATACTGTATAAAGAGGAAAATACAAGGATGTAAATCATCTGAAGCAATTCTGTATGAATACAGAAGTTAAGGAATATTAGGCCTACTCAAGGCCACATGGAAAGCAACAAAAGACGAAAAAGCCTACTAGGGAAAACTAAAAATTAGTGGTCAAGCAGTCTTTTTGTTAACTTTACAAAACGTGCACTCCTAATTTAGTAGTATTCAGAAGTAAATATATGTCCTTAGTTAAGCTATTAAATCACTGTCATCTGCAATGTAATGGGTTCTGATTTAATAGTCTAATCTAGTCTTAATGCAAACCAAGGTACAAAGTACATTTTTCCCCTGGAAGTTTGGTATCTAAGCATGGAAACAAAAATTATTAGAAAAAGTTTTAATTTTAAGAAGGTTATTTAAGTTAAATTAACATTATTATTATTAAAAAGTTTTAACAATTTAAGATTTTTTTTCTGCAACCATAATGTTATTAGGGTATTAACTTTCAATGTAAATAACTCAAAATTATGTAACTTGGACAAAATACATTTTCCCTCCTTACGGCAATTACAATTACCTCTTCATATATAAACGAGTTGAGCTAGAATTTTTAAAATACACCCTTCTTTATATTTGTTATATGAGGAGTTTCATGCTTACAAGATAGTTATTTTATTTGGACAGTTAAATGTAACTGTATGTAAAATACAGTTGTTAGTGGGGGTTCAATCTAGTGGGATACTTTATAATATGTATTAATGGATTTTAAACTCAACAGCTGGCTGTTAAATATTGAGTTACTGTGTCAACAGAGCAAGATAGTTTTAGTCATGAATTCATACTATTCCTTTTACGTTTCACAATCAACATTTTTCAAATTTTAATTAAAACAGTATAGTAATTAATTTAATTTTTTATTGATTTTGTGTCGCGATCTGTTTGTGGCATTTAATAAGAAAACCCTTCCCCAAGAAATGATATCGAACAAATATCAACAAACAGTTGGTAAACATTTTAAACAAAAAATTTATTACTTTGTCAAGTCTAAAACTATGAACAACACTTCGCTTTTTATATTTTTGAGTTACGTATTTTTTTAAAAGAATGATAGCCAATTTTGAAAATATGCTTTGCAGAATATCCATTGAAAGCTATTTTTATCCCTTCCAATATTATGTCATTTTAAAATTTCAATCATTTGTCATTATATCTACGTTAAAAAATAAATTGATTATATACGTTTCTGGGCTTCCATTTTGATATTGTTTTTCAAAATGATGCTTATTTCGGCTTTCTTTCAAACGAATCAATACAAAATACTGTAATAGTTATATTTGAATATGTTGAGCTACGAACCTTGATACCCAAAATTTGGAACACTCTGTACATAAAAAAAATCATTTGATAAGGTTTCTCATATGCAAACTATAAAAGAAGCATTCACAAAACTTCTAGCTCAAACGGTTTACTTGAAAACAACATTGTGGGCGGGAGATATTAATCACTCTTTATAGATTTAGAAATTGATAGAAATTTGAGTTGTTAGAAGAAAACTATCGATCTTAGCCGACAACATGTTGCAACGACTAATTAGTGAATTTCAAGACTGTCATAATAGTAATAAAAAGTCGGATTCAGAAAAAATCTAATCCCTCAAGTTTCTACAAACAGTTAACAGCTGTCTTTATGTTAGTCCGAAAGAAAGAGTTTTGACGTCGAACAAAACTTTTGCCAGATAAATATACTGACTGTTAGCCAAAGTAAAAAGTAGACATTAGATTTTCTTGATGACATTCTGAAATTTGCCTTATTACTCTTTACTAAGACTAAGAGTAATTTCTGCCTTAAGAATGTTTCTTAAGAAATAGTGATGTTTACATTATGTATACAACCTGTAGTTTAGGTCGAACTTTGTTAACTTAATTGAAATTGTCTTATTTGATTAAGTTTAAACGTCGCACGTTTGTATTTTTGTAATTAAGTATGAAACAATGAAATACTGTCACTACTAATGCCACACTAATACTGTGCGTTCACA
>JAGFPH010008642.1:0-21284 GCA_018207615.1 Philaenus spumarius
TTCCATGTGCATTCAGATGACATAGCTGACTCAGAATTAAGTCAGAACTAATTCCCGGACTCATGGACATCGAAAAAGAGCGAAAACCCGATTGTATGAATTTAAGGTTTTCCCCAATTTTGCTTAATGAGTTGACAAAATTTTTAAATTTGCCCAATTTAGAAAAATTGGTGCTCATGGATTGATGCTATACAAATTTTAGGGAGAGGGAGGTATTGATAAAATTTGATGTTGAAAAGTTACAGCACATGGAAAATGGGTAAAACACAGTTTTTGGCAAAGTTAGAAAAATTTGCTGTTTTTTGAATCCCCATAAAAATCGAACTACTGGACCAATTTTGCACTTTGTTTTTTTCATCGACGCGAAATTTTGTCCTCTTTAATTTACTAAAGGACTATTGTTTACAAAATATATACCGTTTTCGAGTTATAAGCGAAAAACTGGGAAAAGTCCGAAAATTCTGAGGTTTTGGCCCCCAAAAGTTGTCCACCCCGCTTTCGAGGTCGCAAAATTAGATTTGGCATACCCACACCATACCAAACGATCCTAGAAAAAAAATCTTTTGCCGCAATTAATGTAAGCTGAAACCCCTCTATATACTGGGCTAACAGGAGTGTACTTATAACTTACGTACGTAAATACATACGAACGCAACAGAAGATTATAGGGCATGCTAGTTGTTACATTGATTGATTGGTTGACGTCACTGGCGGATCCAGGGGGGGGGGCTGTGGGGGCTGCAGCCCCCCCCCCCTTTGGGTTATTATACTGTATTTTTGTTTAATCGTCTAAGTGGCAGACTGCTCAATTGAGTAGTGTCAGACAACACAACTTGTATCGAATATTTCACCCACTAAATATTATCAAATCTCAATAAAACAAAAACCATTGGAAATAAAATGGTTTAAACTCCAATTTTCGTATTTACAAATTTTTTCTAAAAAGTATATTTACATATGTAATTATCGTTGTAAAATTGTAGTTGCCTAAATCAATATTGATGCCGCGATAGAAAGCGTAAGGAAACGACTCAAACTTGTCACTTTTTAAAGGCACATAATCGTTAGACAGACTTGTTTTGATAAGAAGATAAGGACACCAGAGGATTTGTCAAGATTTTAACTTTCTACCACGATCTTCTAATCATTCATCACTCTTATAGTTTCTTAGATATAAATTTGTCTGTAAACCCTTGCAATTGGACAGTTTTCAAAACATGAGAAAGCACATTTTGCAATAATTGATGTATCTATTGCAAAACTATATGCAGTATTCGTATAATAATTTTAATATCGATTTGAAGTGCAAGATCTATATTTTCGTTTAAGTGACGGAGCGAAGCGAGGTCTCCGTTTTAACTCGACCGTTCGGCATTTCGTCTGTTTGTCTCACAATTACGGCCAAACGCCTTGACCAATTTTGATGATTTTTTGCATGAATGTTCCTTTTCCTAGGCCGAGCCATGTATGTATACGGTTTTTTCCATTTTTCATTTTTAACCAATTAAATAAAATAAAAATGGCGGCCGGACCGTTTCTCTCAGTGTAAGCTTTATTCCAAAGTCAGTTTGTGGCTTAACCGTAAGTAGAATCTAAAAACTAACAATATTTTGAGGGTAGCAAATTTGACTTTCAACAAAATTGTATTCTTGATATTTTCCCGTATCTCTAACGGTAAGCTCACAAAATGGCCGTAAACTTCAAATTTGTTAAAAATCGTCCAAGTTTTTGTATTTCAACCATTTTTTTATACGTTTATTCTAAACCAATTCAAAAGTGTTCCATAGCTTTTTTTGTAGATAAAGTTTCAAAGAATTCTTATATGCTTGTAAACAAAATGATTGAAGTAAATTTAACAAAGTTATTAGCTCAAGAAACTAGCATGTTCAGTAATGAAAGGAAAAAGTTCAAATTTAGGCCTACATAAAAAGTAGTAAAAATTATTGTAATTTTTTTCATAAATGTAAAAACGTTTCGTAATTTAGTTATAAATATAATTTTATTAAAATATTTATCAATTTCAGATTTATTATTTTGAAAACACCTACTGCAAGACTGCAAACAAAACTAATCCTGTTTTGAATAGTAATTTAGGAATATATATTTTGCCCAAAAAATACATATAATAATAAGAAAGTGTAGAGGATAAGAAAGTGTAGAGAATAAATCAAAGAACTAAACTGTATACTTGTAAATTATCATTGTAAATTTCATAAAAGCATATGTCTTAGCTTTACTTGAATTACAAACTGAGATGAAACAAATGAAACCTCTCGGCGATAAAGGACATACACAAAATGACCGTTGGACACCGTGGGAAGTGTTGGTACATGGGTTGAGATCACTATCACGACGTTTTAACATCGTTAGTTTTCATTATTTCTAATATTGGAATATGATATGGAAGTTATGGAACTGTAAATACATTGCTAAGTTTTAGTTATTTAAGTTTAAGTATGTAAATACTTAATTATATGTTGTCCCTCTACAACGCGATATTTTTAGCTATCTTACGCATTATTAACCTAAATAAAACACAATGCCTCTAAAAGAAAATCTTTAGCAGTTAAAGCTCAAGCAAAGAAAAAAACGAGAACTAGAAATCCAGGAATCGCGGGAATTGCAAAATACTGTTTCATTGGATAAACCTTGTGCTTACTTCCTTACTGGCACACTATTTTTAACCTGAGCTTAAAACCACATTTGTTATTTGCGATATTTTTAGCTATCTTACGCATTATTAACCTATATAAAACACAATGCCTCTAAAAGAAAATCTTTAGCAGTTAAAGCTCAAGAAAAACTAGAACTAGAAATCCCGGAATCGCGGGAATTGCAAAATAATGTTTCGCTGGTATATAGGTAGGCTACTATACGTTTGTGAGAATTTTGATTAGCTGTTGTAATTTAGTAAAATAAGTTTTTAGAATAAATCTATTTAAAATTTTCAAGTATACAGTTCAATTCTATGGTTTATTCTCTACAATTTGTTATAATAAAACTTTATTTTTGGGTAAAGCATGTAATCCTTAATTCCTATTCAAAATGGTGATCGTGAAGTAGTCTAAAAAGACGTTTTCAAGCACTGTATTCCAAAAAAAATTCTTTACCCCCCCGGGATAGGAGACAGCCCCCTCCTTGAAAACCGGCTGGATCCGCCCATGGTTGACGTGTCGAATTAATCTGACCATGATTTTGCGCGGCGACTTACTAGTGTACTAGTCAGTAAAACAACCAGTCAACCATTGTTAGAAAAGTTTAAAACAAACAACGCGTTAGGTGTTGACTCACTTTTTCTTTGTAAAACTGTACGATTTTTTTTACAATTAAATATCATTAATTGTGTAAATCGAAAATGTGTATTATATTTTACAGAACAAGATGATAAAACGTTTGTCTCCGTTATTATTCAGCTATAACGCAATAGGCCTACATATTTCTTAAATGATTCATCACATTTGTTTAAATAGACATCACTAGAACTCTGCACACAATATTTATGTTGAAAACGTTATATTTATAACATTTCACATATTTCAAGTGATGACGTAGCCTATATAAAACAGCTTATGGCAATGAACCAGCTGAATTAACTAAACTAACAGCGCATGCAACTTCTAACTAATTTAAGTCGCACTGATATTTTATAAACATTATATACGTTTTTGTCTATTAAAATATGTTTTTTTAAATACAGGGTGATCAACTCAAGTCGGCCACCATTGGAATCTTAGAAAGTATTAATTTTGCAGCAAACTATAAATGGGGAACCTTTCCTTGTTTTTTGAGAAATTAAAATATATGTAGTTAAAATATTTGTAAATGGCCGCCATTTTCCAATATGGCGGTCAACTTTGAAATTCTTATGGAAACCCTAATTTTAAAACTTTTTTATCCTTAGTTTTTTTTTAAATAAACTTAACCATTTAGTCGCTAGGAGCGCTGAAAGCCTCAGAAACTCTTTTTTTCAACAATTTTATTAAAGAGGCATGTTTTACCATTTGTAAACAATAAAATGTAACTCAAAGTGCAATATTTTTTACAATGGAATACTTTATTTTATACAAAATACTTCACTTTTGCATTGGATAACAATTTTATTTTAGTTTTGTGTCATTGTAGTTCATGTCTATTTGAAGTATTTTTGTGTAGTTGTTTCTTTGAAAAATTTGGTTACATTGAAGCCTGCTTTTTGTTTTATGTTGTAAATATTGATAGAAAATAAACTTCCAACATTTCCACTTTTTCAATGTTAGTAAACTCCATATTTAAACACAAAACAAAAGTGAAAAAAGAGCAGGCTTCTCTATAAACAAATTTTTCAAAGAAACAACTACACAATAATATTTCAAGTCAGTAGATATGAACTACAGTGAAACAAAACTAATATAAATTTGTTATCCAAAACTACAACAGACGCTGGTTGTACTAATGCCGGTAACAAAGCAATTACAAGGTTAGACGAGGTAAAAACAAAAGTGAAAATTTCCAAAAGTGAAGTTTTTTGCAGTTAAGTTTTATTGTTTGCAAATGGTAAAACATGTCTCTTTAATAAAATTGTTGAAAAACAGGGTTTCTGAGACTTTCAGCGCTCCTAGCGACTAAACGGTTAAGTTTAAAAAAAACACCAAGAATAAAAAAGTCTTAAAATTGCATGTTAAACCCAAATCCGTCATAAAAATAGGGTTTCCATAAGAAATTTCAAAGTTGACCGCCATATTGGAAAATAGCGGCCATTTATAAATATTTTTTAATTTCTCAAAAAACAAGGAAAGGTTCCCCACATAAAGTTTGTTGCAAAATTAATACTTTCTGAGATCCCAATGGTGGCCTCATTGAGTTGATCACTCTGTAGGCTATATATAATATAAATAATAAATTATGTGAATTTTATGAGTTTTGTCAAGAAAATGTTAAAATATTTGTTGTGTTGAAATATAACCATATTCAAAAACTATTTGCTTGAATTTACTCGAATACACTCACAGGCGTGATAAGCCTACTTTCATATCGTTATATTTTATTATTATAATAAGTACCAGGAGACCGAGCTAAAGCTCGATTATAAGCAGGGCCTAGTTCGCTCACGTCAATAACTATTATTGCAAATTTCTGTGAACATCGTTTAGGTTAGGCCTATAACATTAAACAACTAAATAAAGGGTATGTTTATTTAGCAGAATTATTCGTTGCCATGGTAACTATAAATAGATACAACATTAGGCTTACCTCTAATAAAATACAGTTTAAAAGAAAACAGATGATTATTGTAATGGCATTGAAAACATTTGCATCAGCTGTGCTTCGTTTAAAAGAAAACAGATGATTATTGTAATGACATTGAAAACATTTGCATCAGCTGTGCTTTGTATTGTTTAAAATGGACAAATTTCACTTTTAAATTTAATAAAAAGACGTAGAAAACGAATTTTCCCAGACTGGTGACCATTTCCAATCGATTTCTCGTGGCCAAAAGCCCCATATAAAATCAAAAATTATTAGACGGAGATTCCAGTTCCATTTAGCAGACAGACAATTATCTCTCGCTTTAGAAGATAAGATATTAAGGTCTTTTATTTATAGGTTTGATAAGTGGAAATAGCCTAAACATTCCTAAAAAGTTCTGACAGCTGTTAGACATTAATTTAATAGTCACATAAAACAGCTGTTTTTATCATCTTAATATGATGTGTAAACAATAACCTCAAAAAGTCAACTACAGGTAGAAACAAATTCAGCTTAATGTGCTGGCCTAAATGAAGTTAAAATAACATAGGCCTAATAGCTTTACTAATCTGTAATTAGACCTACTAGGAGCTGAAAATAAATAATATTAAATCACAAACAAAATGAAATCGAAATAGTCGTGCAAAGTCTGTTAATTCCTTCATTTAGCTCAATTTTTTTTTTTTTTTTCATTTTTATATAATTATACAAAAAACATAAAAATAAGTATCGGTTTTCAGTTTCTTTTAAATTATTCACGATTGTTTATTACACTTTGTATGCTATCAGATGTAGGCCTATCAATGTACATTATCATTATTATTTCTATAAAAATACAAAACTTCACCTAAAACTTGTAAACATAACCTTAAATGAGTCACATAGTTGTTGTGGAGTTGATTTCATCAATCAGCTGTTTCTGTTAAGAAATAAATTAAGCATGCGCATGCATTATACTTTTTTGTTACGTTCATACAAAAGATGTTTCTGGGAGTTGATTCTAGTATTTCTGCCACGGAAATATTTTAATCACCGTAAGTTAATACATTGATACAATTAAATTAAATAGCGTAAAATAATAAAGAGGTCAACTTTTTTATTTATTTACTTTGAGTTTGGTCCTACGGTAAAAGTTTTAAGCTATTTAAGTTTTAATTGCTTTTGTTGATAAGGCCTACATTACTGTTTTCAGTTACTATACAGTCCAAATGACCTTCGGCTTTCATGCAAATTTTGTAAATTCTTTCCTGTGAAACTACTTGAAACATTTGAATAAAATTTTGCAAGTACAATCTGTATGGTTTGTAAAGTGCCTCACGTCAATTTTAAATTGATGTCTCCTTTTCTACAGCTATTCAAGTTTTTCAAAAATGTGTACAAAATGCTCTTACTATTGTCCGTTTACAGTTTAGTTGATAGAATGGGCAGACATTGTCCATACTACTCAAACGGAGATCATACGGTAGTAGCCCGCATGAAAACATCACAACCTCTTAAAACGCATTTAAACTAGTTATTAGGAATATGCAATGGGGTTTACTTAAACATGAGGTACTTTACTGAAATGAAGAAATTTGGATCTTGAATTAAACACTGAGATAAGGATAATCATAATTCAATGCTGTTGTGAATAGGAGCCGATGTAGTTAGGTCAGGTAGTAGAGCGGCAAGCCTCCATAGGCCCACGGTATTTCTCCCACTCCAGTACACCGTTTGACCAATTATAATCAACCACGTCTGAAAACACACCAGAAACTGCGCGCGCACAGTTAAGAGTCTGCTATAGTGGTGGCCATCTTGGATTTGTATCCCATAAGAGTGATGTTAAATTTAAAACCATTTATTTTTATTATTTTGTATCATACAATTGTTTGTATGGTCTCATTTTAACCACATTTAAAGCTGGATGATCCGCAATTTTATGAAGAATATTCAGGGTTATTTCAGCAGTCAATTACAAAAAAAGGTTTCATAAAATGGTTTTAAATGATTCAATGGTAAAGTGCTTAGCTGCAAGAAATTGCACTGTTTAGATACTGCTATAGGTAGGGTGGCCAAATCATTTCCGGAGAAAACCGAGACACAACCAGTCGGGCACCAAAGGTCTCATCCCCCCTATGTACCTAGGTTTTTAATAGGCCTATATAAAATATTTCAATTTTTATAGAAATGTATGTTTTGTTTACATTTTGTTAGCCTATTGATAAAAACGAGAAACACAAAATGATCTATGACTTCTAAATCTGTTTAATTAATATTTAATTTGATTATTAAAACAAATCATTATATTTAAAAAAATATTATAACCTTGAAATTTTTAATAAAATTTAATTAGTAGGCCTATAACCTAAGCTTTCGATACTACTGACTGTTTGTAGATGGGTTTGATTGTTCTTGTAGAAGTAAAGTTTTGCATTGCTTCCAGCCTTCTTGATCATGTCTTTGTTCTTTGAGATTATAAAATTCTACACATTCGATTTTGTGGTTGTAACTTACAGGATTTTAAACTTTTAAACCATTAAGTTGGTGTTCGTATTGTCTTTACAAAATACGACACATTTATTTTTATCGAGATCGATCATTTCAGTAGTAGGCCTATAGCCTACAAAAAAAATGTTGAAGTTTCTTCAGATGATTCATTTTATCGTGTCGTATTTGGTTTAATCAAGCGAAATAAATACAAAATATAGGCTAGGCTATATACAATTTCATAAAATCTATTGTAAAATTAATTAACTACTGTTCCCCGTTTGCTCACCCTACTGGAGTCGCCGGTTGCTTTCTCATTTACTGGAGCCTAAGATACACGAAGTTTGGATTAAATGCTACTTTTTTAAGTTAGAAACTGGCGGCGGCGCGGCGTAGCCGCTAATCATGTTATGAACAAATTTCACGCTGGTTTAAGGATACCTGTCACCAATGACTGGTGGTGCCAAATTTGCGTTTGAAGATGAATTTATTGATTTGAACTTCGTCAATGTAGACGAAGTAAGCAGGCTGGGGTTAAATATTTTTTTTTTTTAAATTATTAAAGACTGAGAGAAGCTAAGCACAATATTTCATTTTATTTTTTGAGATCTCTGTGTTTATTTAGCTGGAGATTGGACACAATTGCCTCCAATGAGTGATCAAAGTGTTTAAAATATTGGAAAAAATTATACCAGTATTGAACCAAGTTTGCTGTACAAATCATAATATTCTTTACGTCCAAGTAATTTTCGCTTTGGGCAATGCTAAAAGAGAATTCTATTATTATACTGACTTATTAAAAAAACTAAACATTTTATTCCCAAAATTTGTATTGTATAAATAAATAATTCTATTGAAACAGTTGAGTTCAAGCCGTTGTGGCTTCGCCTTTTTACTCCAGGCACCCCGATTTATTTTATATAGCCTAAGCGATTGGCCAGATACATTGACGGAAAAACATGTAACAACATTTAAAAATTTTATTTTAATAAAACTGTCCCTTATTACGGCTTCTATTTAAGCAATATTAAAGTCGGCGTAGTATGTATAATATGAATTGAAATGATAAAGCGCTGTTACATTTTTGAATCGATGCTGAAATCTAGCAGAGAAAAATATAACTGCATAAGAGTTTAGGCAAACATTCCGTTGCGCTGAATCTTAACATTGAAGAAAGAACGTTGTTTCTTCAATGATCTTAATTAATAAGGCTAGGCAGGAGTGAACACATATTTTTGAGTTGACTGCAGCTCTCCAAGTGGCCGAGCTGTGCAATACTAGCATTAAGTTTTTTGTGCGTTCCATTCTTCAAGTAGCAAATAAATATAGGGCTGCTTCATAAATTGCGGAAACTAGAGGATAACAGAAGAAACCCTGACTGTGGACGTACTGAAATACGCATGCGTGACAATGTAGGCCTATGTGTTTAAGTGTTATTAAACATAGGTTTCTCTCACAAATTGAAAATTTAGCACCTGGAACTATGAAGTCGAGCGTGGGAAGGTGTCTTCATCCTCACTTGAAGAACTGGGATGTGGGCAGATTGCTGTTTGATTTCCGCCTGCAAAAAGTGCACAAAACTGAGTATTTCAGCCGAGCTTACCGACAGCTGCAGCACAAAGTGCAGCCATCTTGCACTTACATGAGATCAGTTGCAGAAGGGTTTGAGGTGCTGGTTCAACTTCCATTTTGATTGGAGTAAGCCCCATTGAAAAAGCAAGACATCTTTTCTTCCAGCCACTGATACACCTAAGCTTATGTTTGAGGACAACAGTTTAAAAAATTAATGAAAATAATGTAATATATTGAAAAACAAAAGGAAACTGTTAAACTATATGCCTTTACGACCTTCAAACTTGATTTAATGCATAAAGGTACTATATTCTTTATTAGTATTTACCAACCACGCACCTTTAATACCACACAAAAACACGTCTGCCCGAGTAATTTAAAAATACCACTTTATAATTTCACTTGATTATTTTTCCTTTTGGAGGAAATGTTGTATTTTGAACTCAGTTACATATATCAAGTTATTGTGGGTTTCATACAAATATTTTTAAACTAATGCATTATTGAAACAAAATTAAATTTACTGTTAAATCAACATATTCATTGTTTTCAATTTTTAAATTGATTTAAAATCCAGTTGCTTCCTGAATTTTGGGGCCCGGGAAATGTGCACCTTTCCCCCCCCCCTCTCGGTAGCCCAGGATGGTCATAAAGTCAATTCACGGAACAAAATCTATACAGCAGTAACAACACAGGCTACGTTTTTATTTACAAAGTAGTTCATTGTGTTTAATGCATTGCTACAATATAAACAACGATTAACAGGTTTACATGTTTGGAGGTTAGGTTTTGTTCTCAGCCTTTCTCAAATTTGTATTAGATTTCCGAAAACATCAACTTATTTTTTAACGTAACATACAAATTTTAAAATGTTTTGTTTTACGAACACAATACTTCTTCTATCTATTGCTAAAAATATTTTGGTGTACTAATCATTTTTGTTTTAAATTAATACTACTTACATTAATGTAAACAATGTAACATTAACAATGTAACACTCTTTCTGTCTATGTTTCTTAACCGTTATAAAATCTTCCAGTTTTCTGTCTCCCATGTAGAATCCGAATTTGTTTATTTGAATTAAAATCAATTAGTTGATGGCCGCTCAAGACAAAATAAATACCTAGTAAATATGTGGAATATAATAGGCTACTAACACGGACACGCAAATTTATTAATATCGCATTTTGTGACGAAAGGTTTTCAAAAGCCTACATGGAAGTTTAGAGGCATAAAGAGGAAACTGCTTGTTTTTGCACCAGCTAAGCTGCGTATTGTAAATGGACAAATAACTTTCTTTAAAATTATTTCTAAATTAGTAAGCGCTGTGAAAAATCACAGGCAGATTAATTACATACGCGTCAGAAAAGCACGAATGTGGAGAATATCCCGAGGCACAGTGTGACGAAAATCTGGATGACGTTATATAGAAGACTAGCTGACCCGTACGGCGTTGCCGGTGGTGGTTGATATTTTCAGTCTTTTTAACGTAATTGTATTATTTTTAAGTGTTCAGTCAGTGAGGGGTATTTGGTTTTTATATATATAGATCTTAAATAATAAAGGCACTATTGTCATAATAATAAAAGATCTGAAATTATGATTTTAGTAACTTTAATCCCCCAAACCCCTCCTAAAATTTCGAAATTTTTCATACCCTTTCTTAGTGAGCACCTATGGCCCTAGAGGAAGCTACATACCAAATTTCATTCCAATCCGTTAGGTAGTTTTGAAGAAATCGTGATTTAATAACTTTGATCCCCCAAACCCCCCCCCCCCCCCCACTTCCAATTTTTTCAAACCCCTTCTTAGTAAGCACCTCCTATGGCCCTAGAGGAAGCTACATACCAAATTTCATTTCAATCCGTTCTGTAGTTTTTGAGAAATCGTGATGAGTCAGTGAGTGAGTGGTATTTCGCTTTTATATATATAGATGAAAATGATCAAACGAACACAAAGAGAATGATTGAATATTTTTATGAATTCTATTAAAATTATAAAGAGTTTCTTGAATAGTTCAATGCTGTTTTCTTTATTATATACATAATATATTATATGCGTCACTTAAATAAATAATATTGTAAAAAAAGATGTGAACTCATTACTTAAGGATTTTCGGAGTCACTGGATCCTGGTCCTCAGGTACTCCGAAGGTCATCACCGACGATAATACCTTCTCAAAAGCCCCAGGATGTTTCGATTAATTTCGTGTCATAATTCTAGAAAATTCCAGGAGACGACGTGGATATCAGCCATCCTGGGCCCCAGTTACTCCGGGGTTCATCGCCGGTATTTTATTCGTGTTCAGCGACCTCAAATACCTCCGAGTAACGAGTTTCGATCAATTTCGTGGCGTATTTATGGAAAATTCTAGGATATGACGTAGATGGCACCCATCCTAATCCCTAGTTACTCCAAGTTCATCACCGATATTATATTCGTGTTCATCGACCCCAAAACCCCCCGAGTAACGAGTTTCGATCAATTTCGTAGCGTATTTATGGACAATTTCAGGAGATGAGTGGGTATCACCCATCCTGGGTCCCAGTTACTCCAGGGTTCATCGCCGATTTTATATTCGTTTTCAGCGACCCCGAAAACCCCCGAGTACCAAAATTATGCCCATTTCTGCCATTATTAACCGAGTTATACATTTTTCTTTAATCAGATCATTGAATGCACTTTTAAAAAACGTTTTTCTTACGCACCTATGCAATATTGATTTCTTATCGATCGCATGGCGTCACTAACTTTCCTGGCGGCTTTCTAAATCGAATGCAAAAAACCCGCATCTCGATCCATCTTACTACTCCTGTAATAACTCAACACAATAACTCAAACTGGTTTGCTTGAATTTGGAAGCACCAGAGAATCTACTGGTTAGGGAAAATATTTTTTTGTATGTTTCAGAATGTCTTGTTGTACATGTTCTTTATGGTGTGTGGCAATGCATGACGTCAGTAAACAATAACTTCCAGGCTGGAGAAGGTTGAAAGGAATCTACGTAATGTTAAACTTGAGTCGATGAAAAACTTTGTACAACTATAACTTGCATTTATTAAACTCATCAAAATGGTACTCTTTAACGTGTTTGCACTAGCTGGTTCAAAGGAATTGAAATGAGGGTAGAATCATTAAAATTGTTTGAATCTCGTTTACAATGTTATGAATATATTACAACATGAGTAATCATTACTTTCTTAAAATATAATGAGGTAATCGAAAATTGCTTGGTATATTCAAATTTAGTAATTCGACCACGCAGCTGAACCGCTGACGTGAGTTGAGCAAATTTCCAAAATTAAGTTTATAGGCCTATGTTTTAGGGATTCAACTAACAATTTGGGAAATAGGTCTATTCACGACGGTGCTGAATAACTGCAAAATGGTTCGCATATTGAGAGTTCCTTCAATACACAAAGCATTGCGTGCTTCGCACGCCAACCACCGTATTGGGAGTATCATCAATACACATTGCATTGCGTGCTTCGCACGCCAACCCCGTACTGAGAACATTTTCAACATACAAAGCCTTGCGTACTTCGCACGCCAACCCCCGTATTGGGATTATCTTCAATACACAATGCATTGCGTGCTTCGAACGCCAACCCCACGGGAGAATCCACATGGCTTTGAACCGGGTACTTCTATGGTATTATACGTTTTGATCGATTTTGGGGGAACCAAGCGAGCTATAAGGTCGCGTAAAAAAACAAAATGTGCAGAATAACATCCTACATGTATATTTGTAGAAAAACTCCAAAACAAATTCAATCTCGTATAAAACATCTAAACAAATAGTTACTTCCTTTCAAAAAACGTGCGTCTGATTGATGGATTTTTTGGCTATCGAACTCGTCCAAGTGATGTAGACAACCAACATGTGTACCAAATCGGGCTTAAAATGCAGCCGCTAGAATGCGAACACATATATACATGATTTTAAATGTCACCCCAAAATGAGTTCTGGGGACCATGATCGGTGCTCATTTGCTACTGGGTCTTAACATAAGGGCCACTGCAATAGCTTAATTTTTCCTATGGATATTCACCAATAAATTATAATTATACACCGAATGAATAACAACTGAAAAAGATCCACGTAGCATAAAACCATGCGTCATAATTTATTTATTTAACCGAAACACTTGTGTCAATAATATATTCGCTAAAAATAAAACCTAAGCAGATATTTCTCGGGAGCATGACATCAGCGAGGATTAATTTTCATGTTTGTAAAAGTGAAAGTATCACCTAGATTACTATTGTAATAATTAATAGAGAACAATTCGCAATTTTCGAAACCCTCATGCGCTACCATCTTTTGTAATAAAATAGTGACACAAATGTTTCAGCATTTCCAAAAGTTCTGTCTTTGTGTTTTCGTAAATTGACTCAGTTCATTCTGTGTTCGATAGTACGTTAATCCTGCATGACTGATCGTTACAAAAACAGTCAGTGAAATAAACTGCCTAATCTTATTGAAGTGCACAGTTTATTAATCGCAATTTCAATAAAAATGTACATATAAATATTACTCACATAACTGTTATCAGTTAAATATTATTAGCCTCCTCCCCTATTATTTTTGTTATTAATGGAAATAGACGGATTTGTTTTGGGGATTATAAACATGACCAAAAATGGAGTTTTTTTGGTGTATCGTAAATTTCAAACCTTCCAAAAATTTTGGGGTATTTTGGGGGCAAGTCGAAAATTTTAAATGAGAACCCCTGTTGAGTGACACCTCATTTTAAAGGTCTTGATAAAAGAAGAAGATATGCCGAAGATATGTTGACTCTATCCAACGCAATGGCCAATCAAAGTTATAATTTTCCCAAAAGAACTCCTATTTTTAGTTTCATTGATAATTGTGTTACAATGAGTAAAACCTTTAGCGCTTACCTCATTTTCACTCAGATTAAGTGCTCGAAATGAGAACCATTGACTTCTTGACAAAAATACAGCCTGGACTCGAAGTGTTGCCTAACATTTCCCTACATTTCTGGTGCGTTAAGGTGGCAGGCGTGTTCAATCCTTCGGCGTCTAGGTTCGACTCCTAGTTACTTATGTTTTAAAACAGCTTAGATTGAGTGACCTACTGGATGAAACCCTTGTAAAAAAATAACAGATGTATCATCTTTAAACATTTTGATGTTATTTAAATACCTCCGGTTTGCGCCAATCTTCTTCTTTTATCAAGACCTTTTAAATGAGGTGTCACTCAATAGGGGTTCTCATTTAAAATTTTCGACTTACCCCCAAAATACTCCATTTTTGGGGGAGGTTTTAAAATTTACGATACACCAAAAAACTAAATTTTTCGTCATGTTAAACAATCCCCAAAGCAAATCTGCCTATTTCCATTAATAACAAAATAATAGGGGGGGGGGGGAGTTAAGACCCCAGGTATATTTAAATGAATTAAAACAAACAATTTTTACAATTAATAGACGTGTATGCACCTTGCATTTCTGGGATATTTTCATTTTCATATACGATGTCACGAAATCATTCAGCTAAACTTCACCATGTTACTCACCAGGTCAAAACTAGCGAATAATATAAATAATTCGACCACGCAGCTGAACCGCTGACATGAGTTGAGCAAATTTCCAAAATTAAGTTTATATTCCTATGTTTTAGGGTTTCTACCAACAATTTGGGAAATAGGTCTACTCACGAAGGCGTTGAACAGCTGTCTGTGTGTACACAATATATTAGTAGAATTTGTTTCCTCCTAGTGGCCTCGCGAGTTTGCATCACTTGGCTTTGAACCGGGTACTTTTATGGTATTTTACGTTTTGGTCGATTTTGGGGGAATCAAGCGAGCTATTAAGGTCGCGTAAAAAAATAAAATGTGCATAATAACATCCTACATTTATATTTTTAGAAAAACTCTAAAAAAAATTCATTCTCGTAGTAAAAATCTCAAAAAATAGTTACTTCCGGTCAAAAACGTACTTCCGGTTGTTGGATTTTTTTGGTTAACGAACTCGTCCGAGCGACATAGACAACCAACACGTGTACCAAATTTGGACCAAATCGGACTTAAAATGCGGCCGCTAGAGTGCGAACACATATAAACACACACACATATATATATATATATATATATATATATATGAATTTTAATGACACCCCAAAACGTGTTCTGGGGACCATGATCGGTGCTCATTTGCTACTCCCGACCTTGGGTCTCACCATAAGAGCCACTGCAATAGCTCATTTTTCCTATGGAAATTCGCTAATAACGTGTTCTACCTTGCTTGGTTTATAACTTGTCTTTATGTGTGTTTTTAAACAGCATATTATCTCACGAATGTTGTAAGATAACTTCATAAATGTTAATATTACATTATTTGTACAAATGTGCAAAACTAAACTGTTCTCCAACCACCCGTTTCAAGATGGCGGCGGATCAAGCTTTTAAAAGTTGAATATCTGAATAAATACAAATTTTACGAAATAATTTAAGCTATAAACAATGTACACAATTTAAAGAAAGATAACACTGTATATCACTTTTTATCATAGAGCGAAGAATAAAAGAAAATTCAATAATTCTGGCGAAAGTAGTTGTCCGTGATTAGTGAAGAAATTCATATGAATTGTGTATTAGTCTTAATAAACAAAGTGTTATAATTTCAAAGCTAAACTAAATAAATTTAAAAAAAATTATAAATAAATAAATATCACAAAAGACCGCTAGCATTATTATTCCTCACTTTTTAGCCGACTTTTTCGAGAAAATAAGTGATATTAAACTCTACAGAATTGAAAACGGTTGGTCGGAGGAGGGTAGAACTTCGTTTCTATACTTGTCAGACCATTTGTAGACGATACCATAAATTAATTAATTTATATACAGGCTGGTCAGGAAAAAGTTCCAAGAATTCAGGGCGACATTTCCCTCATAAAAATAAGATGAAAGGTTCCAATAAACATAGGTCCAAAAATCCTCCGTTTTCTGTCTATACGCCATTTTGTTTCTTTTTACAAAATAATTCGTATCTAGAGAAATGTTTGATTGATTGATGTTTGACTGAACCTAACAATGATCTATCTCAAGAAAAATAATTCGACCACGCAGCTGGACCGCAATATATTAGTAGAATTTTTTTTCGTCTAGAGGCCTCGCAAGTTTGCACCACTTGGCTTCGAACCGGGTACTTTTATGGTAGTTTACGTTTCGATCGTTTTTGGGGGAACCAAGCGAAATATAAGGTCGCGTAAAAAAACAAAATGTGCAGAATAACATCTTACATTTATATTTTCAGAAAAAACTCTAAACAAATTTCATTCTCGTAGTAAAAATCTCAAAAAATAGTTACTTCCGGTAAAAAAACGTACTTCCGGTTGTTGGATTTTTTTTGGCTAACGAACTCGTCCGAGCGACTTAGACAACCAACATGTGTACCAAATTTGAACCAAATCGGACTTAAAATGCGGCCGCTAGAGTGCGAACACATATATACATATAAATATACATATATAATATATAAATAAATAAATAAATATATATATATATATATATATATGTATATATATGAATTTTAATGACACCCCAAAACTTGTTCTGGGGACCATGATCGGTGCTCATTTGCTACTCCCGACCTTGGGTCTCACCATAAGGGCCACTGCAATAGCTCATTTTTCCTGTGGAAATTCGCTAATAACCGACTACTTAGTAATTTAGGTTTGAAATTTTCAAACAGCCGCTAATTTGAAACGCATGATTGGATATAATCGATTATTTTTCTTGAGGTAGATAATTGTTAGGTTAAACTTCATGCCATGTTTGAACTCAATTAGTCAAACATTTCTCAAGATATGAATTATATTGTAAGAAGAAATATTATATTATTTTGATGTGGGGAATCACAACCTGCATTCTTGGAACCCTTTTTCTGAACACCCTGTATACATATTATGTTTCATTCCCGGAATGATAAGCGGTAGTAAATATACTTCAAAATTGCAGATTTTTTGTTGAAAGGGTCCTGGTAGTATTCTTTTGACACAGTATTTTTGTTTTTCGATACGGTTCAAAATGGCGGAGTAATACCGTTTAATCGTGTTTGTGTAAGGATTTGAGGAGTATAATATGTAAGTAAATGTTTTTTTCTTACCTTTATAAATTGATGAAGTTTTGCTAAAAGGATCCTTGTAAAATTTCCCACATACCGATTTTTTATTTTTCGATTCGACTCAAAATGGCGGCCTATTTGATTAAACCCATAATGACGAAGTTTGAGCGTGGAAATTGCTCGATTTCTCCCACTCATAAGCCCGAGTACAATTTGTGAGTTATATCATTCGAAAGGCACTTAAATGTAGCCTGCTATAATCCTGTGCAAAGGTATTATTGGTACAGTCCCCGTAACAAGGAACAAAAGTCATAGTAAGCTCCCAGTATTTAATACTAGTTATTCCTTGATATGAAAATTCGGCTATAGTAATGCGGAAGTGCTGCATACGCTTTTTTGGTTATTCATTTGACTTTTTTTTATAAATGAGTATTTAACAAATAATTTCAAGTTAATTAGCAATTGTTTTAAACTTATTTATTTGTGCAATAGCTTTTAATTACACGAAATAGTATTAAAAATTTATAATAGACTAAAAATAACAATAACAAATAAACAAATAACACTTACTAACTAAACTAGTAAATTCTGTATATATTTACGAGTTTAAATATTGCGTGATAAACCTCTTTCACACAAAACTCACAGACCTTTATTTTCAGAGTAAAGTAGACATGCATAGCGTGTGGCAAATGTGGGTAATTGAATCAGGCCACTGGTGTGTAAGTTATTACACCTGAATCCATTAGAAAGACAGCTACGGAAGCTCCATGTGCTGTATTAGTGGAATCCTGAGAGAAAACTGATAACTTTTGACCTTGCTCACTAGCTTCAGTAGATGGAATTGTGTTTACAAGTGAAATTTCTAAAAGCTTCTACACGATATTATTTAAAACAAAATATAAGTAAAATAAATCATAATAAATAAATATACAAGTTTTGAATAACTTGCTAAATTTGGCCGTAAATTGAAAATATTCCTAGATATATTCCAGAGGAATTTCTGCAGTTATTGTGAAGGTCTTCATTTCGCTATGGATACACCCAGAGAAACGACTTTAAAACCCTGGGGTGGTGGCGCCAAGTGTCACAGACCCGCAAGAGATTTTTCGTGAGTGAAATTTGGTAGGATTGTAACGCATTTTTTTCACAGTAGCTGCCTTTCTTACTGTCTAGTACACTCTCAATTGTCAAAAAGTGATATTATTTGTCGGAGAAGATTGCTGTTCGGGTCTGTGAGACTTGGCGCTACTGTTTGTGTTATTTTTTCTTATAAATAATTATTTTATTAATTTTTCGTAACACTTCAATTTTAAACCTCCAAAAAATAATTTTATAGCACTATAGTTTTGTGCGTAATGACTAGTGAAACAGACTGCATTCGAATTAGAGAGCTTTTGGATGAAATATCTTCGGATAATGAAGATTTTCCTATTGATAATTCAGATTCAGAAGAAGGGGACTTTTTGGAAGAATTTCTGATGGTACTGAAACAGAACAGAAATATGATAATAGTGAAATTGAGGATAAAGTGTAACAAATTCATTTGTCTTATCCATTATGAATTTATTTGCAAAACTCCCCAATTAAATCGTTAATTTTAAGGATAAACTTGTATTAAAAAGGTACACGTCTACGAACATACAAATGGACTAGTCATTTTTTTCATCGTTCATGTAACATTTGTAATGGAGAAATTACACCTAAATGTAAAATTACATAATTATATTCTTTGATCATAAATTTTTGTTGTTGACTGTACATTTTTATTCAGTTTTGTATAAATAAGTGTAGTAAAA
Organism: Philaenus spumarius; assembly: GCA_018207615.1. Taxonomy (NCBI): domain Eukaryota; kingdom Metazoa; phylum Arthropoda; class Insecta; order Hemiptera; family Aphrophoridae; genus Philaenus; species Philaenus spumarius. Next base: position 19,157 of record JAGFPH010008642.1, read on the forward strand.
CTGTAAATTATATAATAACAGTGTAATTTTAATGCAAACCCGTTAAAATAGTATATAAAGTATATAAGTACGAGTTCAATTTAAAAAATAAACTTTTGTTAGGTTATTTATAAAAATGTTATGTGGGTCTGTGAGACTTGATGCCACTACTCACGTTAAAAAAGGGCGCCACTACACCAGGGGTTTAAACATTTCTTAAATGTTGATTTCGATTGGTTGAGTACTATTGATACTACTAAGAACCTATTTAGGATGCTTCTGCAATAACCTTTATGTTATCCCTATTACAAATATATTGTCTACAACTGCGTATAAATGAGAAACTTTTAAGTAGATGTTTCTACTTGGTGGCTCAACTCTAAAATATAGATCTCATTAAATTAATTTCGCTTTAGTGTATGATCAAATAAACCATAAATTTATAATTAGGAAGACAACTTATCCTTTGATCCTTTTGTATAAAGTAGATAACCGTATAAAATTTGATTTATTAACTTATAAGCACAAATAAATGATATTTTTTTCTTTCTCCTTCCTATTCGTAGTGTATGGAGAAAGTATTGTTTTTGTCATAATTTTTGAATTTGAATTTTTAGTGGAATTATTTGGTTTTGGTGTTCCCTAAACCCCAAAAATGTGTTTAGTGGAATTATCTGTGTTGGTGCTCCCTGAACCCAAAAATATTTTTAGTGGAATTAATTGTTTTGGTGCTCCCTGAACCCAAAAAAGTTTTTTTTTTGTGATGTCTGTCAGTGTGTCTGTTAGGATGTGTACAGAGCTGGAGACCATACCAACGGTACGATTTTGATGAAATTTGGTATGTAGGTGTAGTTCTGGAATATCTCCAGGCGTTTATTCACTTTTATAAATTTTTTATTTTCAAGGGGTTTTTGGGGGGCCAAAAATGGCCAAAAACGAGAAAAGTTTCTCAAAAACAGCTCTAACGATTTTGATTAAATTTGGCTTATTTGTAGCCCTTAATGTACGCTACAATATGCAAAAAACCGCATCTTTCTAAAAATTCTCGTTAAGGTAATAATAATAATAATAACTGATTTTTGGGGGTTTTTGGCCAAAAAGGAAAATAACCACCTCCTATGCTACTCTTGGGTAGGTATAAAGTTTCAACTGTGAGAAAGTATGTGGCAGTTATCTGGTACCGTTTATTTTATAACAATGTCTAGCTGGGATAAGAAAAGTGCTACAAGTTTGAATCAAAACCAACTGTGTTGTATGCCATGTTGAACAACTTCATGCAGTTGCCATGCAGTTAGGTCAAGTGTGCCTTTTGATTTACGGATTTTCGCGTGACACATTTAAAAATGGTAGTGGGCTTTCTGGTAATATGTTTTTTTTTCTTTTATGATATGAGATAGATTTAAGGGCAGTCCGAACCGCATATAACCGTAATGTTAACGAAATATCACATGTTTCTCGAAATCTATTAGACCTTGAGTTTTGATTTTTGTTTTATATGAAAGGGCATGTATATATCTAGTCACAAACCAGATAATTTGTTACTTAACTAATAAATTTTTTTTTTTATAAATTACATTAAATTTTTTCCAATAAAAAAAATAGAACTAGTGTAATTCACTTTGCAATGCAGATAAATAAATATCCCTTGGTGTGTGACTAGTATTTGTTGGTTTAAACCTATGCTGAAAATTTCATTAAGATATCTCAAATACTACAGACCATGACTACATTTTTTTAATCATATAAATATATCTTATCCTTAAGTGTTATAAAAATATAATAATGTTCAAGAAATAATAATCAATATTTTTCTAAAAATCTAAAAGTTTTGAAAATTTTCGGTTTAAAAAACCCCTTACGAAATGCTTGTAGAGCAGCTGTACCATGACTGGATTTTATTTTTTTTAATCATATAAATATATATTATTCCTAAGTGTTATAGGCCTATATCACTAGAATTAGGAGATTTCAAGAAATAATAATCAATATTTTTTTAAAAATCTAAAAGTTTTGAAAATTTTTGGTTTGAAAAACCCTTACGAAATGTTCGTAGAGCAGATGTACCATGACTGGATTTTATTTTTTTTAATCATATAAATATATATTATTCCTAAATGTTATAGGCCTATATCACTGGAATTAGGAGATT
>JAGFPH010008642.1:21384-53691 GCA_018207615.1 Philaenus spumarius
ATTTTTGAAATTTTTCGGTTTAAAAACCCCCTTACGAAATGCTCGTAGAGCAGCTGTACCATGACTGGATTTTATTTTTTTTAATCATATAAATATATATTATTCCTAAGTGTTATAGGCCTATATCACTGGAATTAGGATATTTCAAGAAATAATAATCAATATTTTTCTAAAAATCTAAAATTTTTGAAATTTTTCGGTTTAAAAAACCCCTTACGAAATGCTCGTAGAGCAGCTGTACCATGACTGGATTTTATTTTATTTTTTTATCATATAAATATATATTATTCCTAAGTTTTATAGGCCTATATCACTGGAATTAGGAGATTTCAAGAAATAATAATCCATATATTTCTAAAAATCTAAAATTTTTGAAAATTTTCTGTTTAAAAAACCCCTTACAAAATGCTCGTAGAGCAGCTGTGCCATGACTGGATTTTATTTTTGTGAACCATATAAATATATATTATTCCTAAGCGTTATAGGCCTATATCACTGGAAATAGGAGATTTCAAGAAATAATAATCCATATTTTTCTAAAAATCTAAAATGTTTGAAATTTTTCGGTTTAAAAAACCCCCTTACAAAATGCTCGTAGAGCAGCTGTACCATGACTGCATTTTATTTTTTTGAACCATATAAATATATATTATCCCTAAGTGTTATATGCCTATATATCTGGAATCAGGAGATTTCAAGGAATAATAATCCCTATTTTTTTAAAAATCGAAAATTTTTGAAATTTTTCGGTTTAGACTGTCTTAAGGATTTTATTGCCATTAAAAATAGAATGCGTACAGTAAACAGTATTTTGGAACAGTTCAAATAAACAATCAAATTTAAATATAGGTCTAATATTAGACATTAAAATCTTAATAAAAACATGGATACATATTAAACAAATTCTTCGCTCTTTATTACAAAAAAAAAAAAACATTGAAATAAACACACGATGCATAGAAATATTCATTTGATTCAAAAGAAATTTTCAAGTAAAAAACGTCAAGGATGTGTGATTCTAGATGAAATAGATTGTGTACAAAAAAATAACAAATTCTTTACAAACACATTTAACCACAATTCAAAAACGATTTCCAATTTTGGCCTAATCAGTTTTGCGACTATATAACAAATTTATAAGAAATCATTTGGATTTAATGTAGTGAAGAATAAAAGATCTGCAACTTAATGTTGTTTGAAAAATATTTAACAATATGCAAAAAAAATCTAATGAAAAATACTATACGTAAGAAGTAAAATACAAGTGCTTCGTTCAAGCTGTGTGAAAGAACGACGTGGGATTCAATATCAGCTCAGGTTTTGCACCAGAAGCGAATAAATTAGGACTTGAGTCGTAATAATATTAGCATTTTTGAATCACCTTCCATGACTTGTGTTATCGAACGTCCCACCAATACATACTTTAAGCTCTAACATTAATGAGTAAATGTAGGCTAATGGAGGACTATTCTATTGAAAGATTACATAATATATATTCCTAAACCGAAAGCTTAATGCATTACGTTAATACAGCCAAGTAAAATTAAACAAGGTCTTTTGTCAAGAGAAAGAAATCTATACCTTTTCATGCCACGATTACCCACGGCAAAATAATACTGTCACAACTCCTCTATTGTTTTCTTTTACATTAAAATATTTTACATACAATAGATTTCTTTTATACAGAGTGTAAAAGAAGTTCGTCCCCCCCTTTATTATTTTTTTTTGCTTGTTAAAACAAACAAATATCCTTTGGGGAACGATACTAACTTACCCAAAGTAGCCTATCTTTTGAAGCAATCGAAAATTTTGAGTGTCCCCTTTTCGGGGGCAACTCAAAATTTTTAAATGGGAAGTATGGTCATGTGATACCTCATTTTAAAGGTATATTTAAGACTAGGAAAATGGCGTAAAGAAAATAAACATCGGACCACCCAAAACATGTTTAGTAGGTATCCATGTTTTGGAGCTATGCACAGCTAAACAACATTGTTTATATATAAACCTCAGGTAATCTCGCATTTCATTTCACTTTATTGCAAAAACATCTTAATATATGTTTAGACCTAGAACACCGAGTACAATCGATTCAGTGAAATAAAATAAATAAATAAAAGAAAACATTACTATCAAAGCACAACTATTACAACAGATGTCATTAAATTGTAAATAAACAATATAATGCTCAAGCAATTACAAAAAATAACAATTCACAGCAACCTAACAATAGCAGATGTAACACATAACCATTAATCATATAATAATACATTCTAAAACAATAACAAACATAGTAGAAATTAACAAAAAAGAAATATGCACACGTTGAATATTTTAAGTTATTTAATTTAGTAACATATTATGTGTATATAATTAGCACCATTCTAATATCATTTTCTTTGGTTAGACAAATAACTAGCAGTTATGGCTAACCCTCTTCAGCAATGCCTTCTTTATTGTAGCTTTAAAAGATTTTATATTTCGTTGCCTAACTTTATCGGTAAGACTGTTACAATATTTGACAGCATTATTTTTAAATCGGTTCAATTTTGTCTGATAGTGACAATGATTACTTTTAATATTTAAACCTTTCGTGGTCCAGTACTCATGAAGAGAGGAATTCATTCATAAGTGTATATATGACATTTAACATATACTGTAAAACAGACAGTCCAGAAAATAAATAATTTATGTCAAAACGCAATGTGCCTCTAACAATGTACCATTGACCCTATTCCGCACAACAACCTAACATAGAACGTTAGTTTATCATTGCCCCACACAATGTTTTCTTACGTAATTTATTTAAAAGAGAGAGGGGAATTGTTATAAAAATGTTTACGTAACTATCGCCATATGTGCAGTTTGCTGCTAATAACATACATCTGTAGGTAAGTACGTCTAAACAAGTTCTTCCTAAATAAATCATATAAAATTTTATTTCAAATTATACAACTCATTTTATTCACCATATTCACCTGACAATCATACACAACTTTGCCTAACTTAACTTGTTGTAAGCAACAACGGGCAACCTCTTATTCCCTCCACACACATATTAATAATTTAAAGGTGCAGGATTAATCATAACCTCAAACCTAATGTGGTAAATATTATTGTCTAAATCAAATTAACAGGACTTGTAAAAAAAAAACATCGCAACTTAAGCTTTTCCTAAACAAAAGCATAACGTAAAATTTAAATTACAAATTATTACAAAATACGAAACCAGCGGTTTATTGAAATTTCCCTAAACTAAATAGGTTTTAAAGAGGATTAGATGTGTTACTGAAATCAGGTGCTTCCTGAAATAACACTGAAAATATTCCATCTGCTGAACTAAGAATTAATTTTAATTTCACTAATATTTTTTTAATTATTAGCAAATTTTCGTAGGAAAGATACGCTTTTACAGCGACCCTTTGGTGAAACCTAAGGTCGGGAGTAGTAAATGACCACCGATTTTGGTTTTCAGAACACGTTTTGAGGTGTCATTAAAAATTATATATATATTTATATATTATACACAGTGATGCAAAAATCCGGCCACCTCTTAATAATTTTAAAATTGTTGCACATATCAACTTAGTCAATTTAAAAACTATTTTATTATGATTTCAAAAGATGTATCCGCCATCTTGAATGAAACATTGTTTTGTTTAAAGGGAAGGTGGTCATGTGATACATCATTTCAATGTAGAATTTCAAGAGAAAACCAACGGTGAAATTTGCACGTCCATATCTTTAACCTCTTCAAGGATGATCTTTTACAGAAGCAAAACAAACTTTGTTTTAATATTTTTTGTTTTTAATATTTTTTTAATTATTAATTATTATTCTTTTTTAGTTCGGAATTATAAGCTTTCAAACGATATGCCGCACAACGATATTCGGGAGCATTTGAAAAATCAATTTTGAAAAAATATTTGATCACTCGAAATATTGAGTATTTGATCACTCGAAATCAATTTTGAAAAAATAAAACTGGCTGTAACACAAAATGTTTAAATGGCTACTTAAAATGAACAAATTTTGAATTTAATTTTGTCTATCTCTTATAGTTAGTTAGAAATAAAGTTAATGCAATAAGTGCATTGTTTTACATAATTTTATTTTCCAATTGAAATTATATACATATATATCTCGAAAACTATTAGAGATTAAAGGAAGATTGAAGAAACCTATTAGAGAAACCTCGGACATTAAAGTGATTTAAAATATAGATTTTTATCTTTAAGGACATGCCACATTTATGTAGTTTGAAAATTTCGTTTAGGAGCTACAGCGTTTTGAAAAAAGCTTGCAAGCCAAAAACCTTTATTTAAACAAACACTATATTTTTAAATTACCATTGTTTCAAATAGAATTAATATATTTGAAAACGATTATAGATAGTAGTTCTAGACACTATACTGGCTCTTTTGATGTAGAAAAAAGTCACAATTAAAATCCAGAATTAAGATGTTTTCTTAAAATGTTGCATATTGAGGACAAAACAGATCGCATACTACTTACAAAAGAATTAAATACACCTGTTTTTTCTGGCCTATATCTCGGAACCTATTAGAGATACCAGGGGGAACATTACAGTGAATTAAAATATTTACTTTTATATTTAAGGACGTACCACATTCAAGTAGTTTGAAAACTTCGTTTAGGAGCTACAGTGTTTTGAAAAATGGTTTGTAAGCCAAAAAACTGTAATTAAAACAATCGATTTTTAAATGACCACTAGACCAAATGGAATTAATCTACTGGAAAAAACGATTATATTTAGTAATTCTACTCACTATATCACTATACAGCTTCTTTTTGTGTAGTAAAAAGTCACTTTTAAAATCCAATTTTTTTTATTTTTTTCTTAAAATATTACATTGGAGGGGACCCTTATCCTTTTCAAAAAAAGTTAAAAACACCTGGTTTGTCTGGCCTATAATGTAAAATGAAATTTCCGTGCAAGACTTGTAGAAGACAATCAGTGTACAAACATTGATTGCTATGCAGTGTTATGTGTTTGAAAGCATTGAGTCTTGCAATGTGGTATTTAATTACTTATATGTTTATAACTTGTATTCAGCTAAAAACTTAGAGGTAAAAATAATAAAATATATCGTACCGAAAACCTAAGAAAAAATAATCATGTCAAATTTACATTCTCATTCTTTCTTAATGGTCTAATTAATAATGAATGGTCTATACCTTAATAATTATTGATTTTTATTACTTTGTAACGTTGGCATAGAGGTTATGCTATTGTTTTTTTACAAACCGACGTAAACAAATGTACTAAATTTTTTAAATTGTATTGCATTTTCAGTGGCCTTTTATTTTATCCTCCAAATTTTATGTTAATTATTTTGATAACTCCACAACAATTATATTTGAAAGAAAAACAAAAGAAAAACCCCTACAGTCTGTTTTAGAGTTCCATCACAAATATAAAAACCAAATTAAGACCAAACATCAGCAGTGGCAAATAACACTTTTCCTACCGAATACAAAATATACAATTTTGATAAACAACATAATGTTATACAAAGTCGTATCATTTACTTAGGGATTTTGATCATAAACGATCAAAAATAAAGTAGCATAGAATAAAGTAGAGTAGTAAATAGAATAAATACGTAAGGGTGTTCGTTACCATTTGAATAACTTAAATGCATGGAACTCATTGAGCAGAGACAAACTTGAGAAGACTGTTCGTATGATATTACATTAATTTGTAAAACGCTCGCGCACATAGAACATCGCTATAACTACGCACGGTTTTAGTAATATCAGTTTGATTTATTATTTTCAACATATGCAAACAACACTTAATTTAGAAAAAACCTCAATTTATAATCAGTAGATAAAAAACCGTCCCCATGCTTCATGTTTTTTAAATAATTCAAATCATATAATTCAAATATTTTTCATCTTGTTGATTAGCTTCAAGAAAATCTGATATTTTATTATGTATTTTATTTACAAATCATAGTTTAGTAAACAAATTCCGTCAAATTACTCATCAGTTCATCGTTATAATTTTATTAAATGTTCGTATTACTGCAGATGGCTGAATGGAACTGTATTGTCCTGGTGTTGCACATCCTTGGATAAAATTACACAAACAAAACACAACTCTAACAAAAAACTTCAAGATTGACAAACATAATACAAAGATATATAGAGAAATACATAGACACAAAATAATAGCAAACAATAACTTCTCGATTTCCATAATTTAATGTTGGAAATGCAAAAGGCCCAACAATTTTGTTTTATAAACAGTGCTGTACTTTGTTTCAAGTGTAATGTTTTTGTTTTTATGTTCTCCAGTGATTCAAGATGTTCAAGATATTTCTGTTCCTATTCGTCCTCGTGTCGATGGCAGGTGCGGCTGCAGCCAACAGACCAGAAGATGGAGGTGTCGAGAGCAATGGTAATCCTCAAGTCAGACAAAAAGTGATCTACGGCATAAAACCACTTACAAATAGTGATGGTAAACCACTAATGTACAATGTATACAATTTATTTGTATAGCAAATAAAGACTCTTTTTTGTTATTTATACATAGCCTATCTTATACTTTCCAAGGCTGCATACTTTAGAAAAACAGAGAAAAACAGAATTCATTAAGTATCACACATTTGTCTGTCTGTTAAAGTATATTTTCTCCAGGACTTTTGCATTGTTACAAAGCATGTTAAACTTCGAATGCACCGCTTCACCATCCTCTAACAATCTGTTTGCCTTTGCTTCGTCACCACGAGGGTTGGTGAGCGAAGCTAGCACAGCCGGGGTCCTCTAGTTAATAACAATATCATTTACGTCATTGATACACATAATTTTAGTAAGAATTTTTGGTACAGCTGACACTTTGAAAATATTGAATGTTATTCCTGAATCAAACGTCTACACTGAATAAAGGATTTTCAAACATTTATTGAAATTATTACCAAAGTATCATGGTCACTTGTGTACAGTGATTAATTGTGAAGCAGTTGTGATGATTTTTAAAATGTTTTGTGGCTGCTTGTGAAACATTAGGTTAAAAGCACCATAGAAGGTATTTTCTGTTTGATAATAAGCCAGTATTCATGTGTACCAGTAACTCAAATCTGACCGTGAAATGACAAATTTACACATGCAGAGATAAAAACAAATCATATTGATAAAAAAGTCGTATGTAGAGGAATAAATTGCAAAACAATCTAGAAGAAATTTTATAAATCTATATACTTAAAATAATTTGCTAAAACTGTGAGATTTAACGTTAAAAACTCCCGAGAAAGTAACTTAAAAATTTAACTGCATATCTATTTTACTTTTTGGAAGATGGCAGCATCAAAGGATAAATGGCTGATCGTATCAAACCATCCGAATAAACTAAAGTAACAAGTACGTTTTTTGTATAAAAAAAGTAGCCTATTTATGAAATTGCAACAGCTTTTTAACATTCCATTGTAAAACATATTGCACTTTGAGTTAAATTTTATTGTATGCAAATTGAAAATATGCCTCTTTAATAATTGTTGAAATAAGAGTTTCTGAAACTTTCAGCGCTCCTAGCGACTAAACGGTTAAGTTTATTAAAACAAACACCAAGAATAAAAAAAGTCTTAAAATTACATTTAAAATCCAAATCCGTCATAAAAAATGGGGTTTCCATAAAAAATTCGAAAGTTTGCCGCCATATTGGAAAATGGTGGCGTGTTTTCGAAATTTCACATTCATATTTTTAATGGACACTAAAAAGTAGGGGAAATCCCCCTATTTAAAGTTTCCTGTAAATCTTGTCGCTTCTGATACACCAATATTGGCACACTTAAAATTGTCACCTGTATAGTAATAGAGGTACAAATTTTAATGTTTACATTACTTTTTAGGAAGTTTAAAATGTTTAAAGCCATTTTAACAAACGCAATTAATTTCAGAAAATAATTTGATAAGAATATAATTTTTTGTGCACCCACTTTGATTACTTATCTTGTCACATCCCAGATGAATACCTACTCGGGGGATTACAGTTGTCAGATCTATTGTTCTCAAGTATTGAACAAATACATAGAGTAGACTTTTTTTTAAAGACAGCAAGAATTAGCGTAAACGTTTGGACTTAAACTCCACTATTTTGGACCTAAAGAATTTGAGGAAATCTAGTTTTAAATACCAGTGTCAAAAAAAGGCATATTTTGGGGTAGAGATGGTCTTTGAGAAAAATTCAAATGTAAAACATATATGGACCTGAAGTAAAATACTTTCAAAGGACCTTTAAAAGTTTTGACTTTCTTGGATTTTTTTCAAGATGGGTCCACGGAGTATAAATAAAATGGAGAGAGCATTACTATAACCTGCGCAAAGATTCGTGGCGGCTGAGAGCTTAGGACGGTCCCTACCCTTAATTAGCCCTCGCTCGGCCACTCCGGGTTTTGGTCATGAATCACCTACTGGGCTAAATTCACAGGCGGTACAATTATTTGCATTTCGCCATAAAGTGTAAAAATAACGTAATTTTTGTAATCTGCATCAAATAACAAGAACATTAAGTTCAAACACGATATTAATATGTTTTTCATATTACAAATGAAAGCACCTCCCCGACCGTCCTAAGCTCTCAGCCGCCACGAATCTTTTACAATATGACTGCCAACTTTAAAATATCTAATAGAAACCCTTTCCGTTTTTTATTTCGTTTTTATACATAATTTTAAGAATTGCTTTGCGTTTCTTTGATAAATTTTACCGTTTTCATTAAATTGGACTTGAAATTTATATTTTTTGATTTTTAAAATATCTAATATTCAAAATGTTTTAAATAACTCACTACATAAAAATTACAAATTAAGTACATAGTAATAAAAATATAGGTCAAGAGTGTTTTGTGTGTAATGGTTAAAATCTAACAAGACATTAAAACAAATTTGATTATAAAAGTATGTACTTTGAATAGTGTGACTTGTCGTTTATAGTAAGATTTTCAAGTATATTTTAAATAGGAAGTATTATTTAACTTCCACTCCAAATTGTTAGAGCGATTCAAAAATCAAAAATACAAATTTCAATTCCGAATTTCTCAAAAATGGTTGGAATTATTAAACAAAGTACATATTACGTTATAAATTGGTTTAAAGTTATTTGTAAACTAAATAAAAGGAATAAGAAATTTTAAAATTAGCCACCATATTGGAAAATGGCTATAGTTTTTTCAAAACTTAACAAATAGTTTTTTATTTTCCACATCAATTAAGGTAACATTCTGCATTTAAACTTTGCTGTTAAACCAACAGGTTCTGTTATCCCATTGGTGGTGCAATTAAAAAGATCTTGTACGCATATTTCCGCATGTTTTCCGTCATGAAAACAAAGTAGTTTCAGAGAATGAAAAAAACACATGTATACAAAATTCAAATTGCAATTTAGATTAAATATGAAATACCAAATTAAATGCCTTTTAAAACCAAACATGCTTTGTATTTAATCTTTTGTAATATCTCAAAATTTTAAACAAAATAATAATAATAAATGACGGCGTAAAACTTATTATCCCAATTTGTATAACGCATTATAATCATATACATTTTTTTACAAACTAGAAGAGTACAGAGATTTATTTACATTAGTTATGACAATTTTTGAAAACTAAAAAAAATATAAACGTAAATAAGTAGAGTTTTAAAGGTTCAAACAAGAAACGTGAACACGCAACAACATCTAAAGTAGCACTCGATTTAAATCTGAGATTCATTTAAAAAAATCATAGCACCCCTCCCCCAAACTCTACCATTTGGGACACCTTAGATTCTTTAGTTGGGAAATTATAAGGCTCACTGATTGCTCGCTATACTTACAGCATGAGGTGGTCTGTTATAATATGTATTGAAATAAATACCTTTCTCGCGGAAGTAAGGTAAAGTAGAAATTGTGACTAACAAGTTCGCCTAAGGAAGAAATAAAGAACTACGTGACAAGGTTACAGAATACCTTAGTGTAAGGATGGAGGGTGGAATACATCGGTTTACTGGTTATTTTACACCATCCTCATCCGTCTTTAGAAAGTGTTCTGGAATAATAAGTAGCTAATCTACATTCCAAGTTATACTCTAACATCGATAGACCAAGTAAAGAATATTTTAATAATGTGGATTATTCAGTGTTTTACGCAATTTCTACTCCACTATATCACTCTACAATATGCATCCTTAAAATATTAACACAATTGTATAGTCAGTAATTGAACCAAACTAAATCAAATAAAATACGGTTGGGTGTAATTAAATCTAATCTAATTAAAAATGTAATACACAAACAGCTGTTTAAAATGTATAGCACAAATTTTGTACTTGTTCTTACGTTATTTGTTATTCTTTAAGAAAATTCTTCACATACTGAAGTGAACAAATACTTTAGTGTTATTAATTATATTACATTCTTTATAAGACCATGTAGGTTTTAAAACAATGCATTGACAGGGATATTTTTAATGACAATGATCATTTTTTAACCAAGACCCTGACCAAAACCAGTTTATTATGTTAATAAAAGCAATAAGTAAGAAATACTTAACTGTAAGACTCCATCACTATAAATTGCTTAACCAAAAAATGCACAAGCAAAAAGTTAGGAGACATTTGACAAAAACAATTACTTTCTTAGGACAGTAAATATACTTTGTATGATTTTTTAATTCTGGGTACAAGGGTTTTTAATTTTATATGGATATTGTGGTTTTATTTTTTATTCTAGGGCAAGGATTGATTTATAGTTTTAATTTTGAATAAAGTGTTGTTTTCTTTCAAAACCGTATAACTCATTCAGTTTCCTTATTGTTAATGTTCTTATTATACAATTTTAATATATTGACAATTTTTATTAAATTATAATTACTCGGACCATGAATGTATGGTACAATATAGTGATAGAACAAGCAATGGCACTACAAATGAATGACAAGACTTGTAGATACAGTAGATTAGCGATGGTTTTAGCGCGCCGGTTCACAAAACAATCAAACCAACTCGTCACAATACCACAGCCTACAGGCTAAACTAAGCATTTTACAAAGAAATGTAAAGAATATTTTTTTCTTTTTTTGTTGATTTCCAATAACTTTAACGCTTTGACAAATCACCTGCAAAAAAAAATACAAAACTTTCTCGCTATGCCTAAATTTCATGACATATGTCTAAACACAACGTTGACTTTCTTTGTTTTTTGTTTTTTCCTACATTAAATATATTTTTCTATTTTTGTTTGATACCGTCAGCACTGTCATAATTTTTTATGCAATATTTTAAAATTTCAGAATTTTATCTCAACACTGAGTGTTCAAACGGTGTTATTGAAACGCGGCGAATTAAAATGTGTTTCGGTCGCGGACAGAGAATCCAGTGTTTGCACCTATGAGTGGGCGTGGTCGGCCTCAACTCCCGTAATGCATTGTGCACGGTCTTTGCCAGTCTATAGTATTCCTTGGTCGCTGGGCTAGCACTTCGTTAAATGTCATACAGATTTTGCACTGGCGTGGCCACGGAATAGTTCGTGTGCTTCCGAACGGGGACTGAAGTGAAGGTGGATTGTGAATTGTTAATAGGTCAGCTTTGTTTGTTTAAAGATTAGATATTACGTCATAAATGGGGTTAGCTATAAAGTTCAACTTATCATTAAGGAGTATGCGGTTTTCTTTCTGATAAGTGTAAGTACTATATTCTCAGTAGGGGGGGGGGGGGGGGAGACGATGGCCCTTCCTTTCATTATTGATAATGGTTAGGTTGGTGTTAACATCTGTGTAGGCATCTGTGTAGGTTGGTGTCAATCAGGTCTTCGGCATAATTAGATCTATGTTTGGACAGGGGGTTTTTATGGGAGGGTAAATGTTCTTTAAATCTGTTAACAAAAGAGCTGCCGTTTTTCCTTTGTAAATTTTATCACAGTTTAAATTAATTTAATTACATTCGAGTTTGTAGACTCCACTATTGTCATATTTGTTAACGTTTTTCATTTTTGAATTAGTGTTAATGATATTGGAGGTGCAATATGCGATGTTAAATCCATGTTTCCTGATAAGTTGTTGGTGGAACGGTCTGGAAACTTTTTATTGTTATCATTAATTTTATGTTGAAATTTGCTGTTGCGATTGTTGATTTTCTTTTTGTGTTTAAATATTAGTTTATCTACTATTTTAGAGTTGAAACCGTTCATATATGCTATTTGTTTTATAATCGATATCTCATTCTTGAGATCATTTTGGCTCTTAGGTATATTAAGCGCCCTATAAACGAAAGTGTTGATTGCGGCTAGTTTGTGAGGCTGGGGTGATTGGAACTGTTGTGTTTGGTGTGGTCAGTTTGAGTTGGTTTCCTGTAAATATTTAACGTGCCTTTGTTGTCTGGATATTGTTAGGTCAAGGTAGCTGAGGCTGTTATCGGACTCAGATGGTATTTTAATAGGGGGGGGGGGTATTTAAATACTTAGTAAATAAATCTATTTGTTTCCTTGTGCCGTCGAACAAACAGATTATATCGTCCACGTAACGGTGGTAATATATGATGTTTCTGGAGAATCTATTACTTTGGTTGATGATATGGTTAATTTCAATTTCATTAAGAAAGATTTCGGCCATGATGCCAGATAGAGATGATCCCATAGCTAACCCTTTATTCTGTAGAAATATTTTACTGTTGAAACTAAAGTAATTTTGAGAAATACAGATGGAGAGTAGGTTAACCAATTCTTTAATAGCTTCTTCGGTTTCAAGTCTTTCTTGCAGGATCCCAATTGTTTCTTTTATGAGGACATTAGTGTAGAGGTTTGAAATGTCAAATGAAATTAATGTGTGTCGGGGTAGTATTTCAATCTTGATTTTATTAAATCCATACTGTTTTTTAAACTGTGGTTCTACTTAGATTTTATTTCTTTTTTAATGGTTCGTTCAAGAAATGGTGTTATTTTATACGATGGCGCGCTGGTGAAATTTATTATCGGTCTAATGGGTATATCAGTTTTACGTATTTTAGGCAGGGCTCTTAGAGTGGGTGCGGATAATTTGATTATTTTTACACGTATTTTCATTTCATCGTTAAAGATGTGGTTGCATTTGTTTACCTCTTGCTTCAAAATTGATTGTAAAAAAAATATCATAATATGAACGGATTCGATTTTATTCTGTGGTCGATGGGTACACCCAACTAAGGGAAGACTATATCGGTGTAGGAGCCGGTCTGGAAGTTACACCCTTTGAAACGCTTTTAGAAGCAAGATGTATCCGCTCCTCCATTTTAAATTTGTTTTTTAAATCACAAAAAAATTTACAACTTTATCTTTCTGTGATGCATCTTGCCTATTCAGACTAATTCTTAAATCACAGACTGTATCTTCATTATCGTTTCGGGGGTCGTTTTTCCACGGTTAAATCATATTCTCTCATAATAGCTTTATTATTCTCTTGAACGCTATAACATTTTACATATAATTGTAAAATTCATTGTTTACATAAACCTCAACTTTAATATTTATATTTTAAAACAATTATAGAAGTTTAAAATTGGGATGCGTAAAACATGAATTTTTAGTATTTTTATATTGTATAAAAAAAGTGTGGGGTAGTGAGTAAATATTTAAAAGCAAAGATGGTCTTAAGCAGCGTGTTTCTAAAGTTTATCTCCGTCTATAGTGCTGCTGATCAACCATAATATAACTGGAACAAAGTACAATACGCGAAATATAATATTTTGTTAAATTTGTAATATAATCTACTACACCACAGGCATGTAATGCCATTGGCTAAATATAAGTGTAACCGTTTCATTTATTATTTGTTTACAGTAGAGTGTGAAAATGGAGGGGGAATTGTTATAAAAAGCGGTTCATAGTTCTGGCCATAAGATCCGTTTGCTGCTACTAAAAAACACCTGAATGTAAGTACTGTTGAATATATTTTTCCTAAATTAATAATATAAAATAATATGTTTGTATATTGTAAAATTAATTATAAGTAACCATACTCACCGGACTGTCATACACAACTAATACTGTACTTAATATTAGCTTAAGGGGAGGCTCGCATGAAAATCCTAAAATTTTATTTAAATTTGTAAATGATGATTTGAATATTTTGTTTGGTAAACTTCTTGTAATATTCAAGATTTATTTAATTTTTTTTATAATTACTAAAAATAAAATTTTTTTTGAAAATATAATAAATAAATAAGTAAATAAATAAATATAATAAAAATATAATATAAAAATGTGGCTGTTTTTTGGTCAATTTTGGTTAAATTGTAGGGTCTAGTATATTTTTAACTGGATATTAAAAAAAAAAACTACAAACATAAAACTGTCTGGATATAATTTAAGAATCCATTTTCCATGTATTTTCAGTTTTATTCATTAAACATAACTAACTAAATAATTTTGTATAAAAAATAATTTTTGTTTTACCTCACTTTATTTAAAAATAGCTATATTTCTGCATGGGTTTTCACTATAATTAAATAAAAATACATGGTTTTTTTTCGTTGCTAATATTGTGTTTAACAACCCTGAAAAATTTCATTTCTGTATGTCAAATAGTTTTGACGTATATCAATCAAATTTTGTAGTTGAAAACATGAAAAATAAAAGTTCCGGAAAACGAGGTTTTTCTAAAGTGAGAAATATCAGTGCATTGTTTGATACTTATACGCAACCATATAGTTTAATGAATTTATATTACTTTTAATCTATAATTATGTAAAAAAAGGCATATTTTATGATGAAAATCATAATTTATTGAATATATTTATTTACCTATATGAGATGATGTGACAGACCAAATATTATCAAAATTTTGTTCATGTAACTTTTTAAAAAAATGCCCCTGGTAAACAAGTGGGTTCCTTCTATTTCTTTCCTTCTTTCTTCTTCTATTAATTACCTTGCAAAAACAACCACTATAAACACTATATACTCTAACACTGACCACCACAGAAAATAAAACCAAATAATGTTATACACCAGCTGATAATCAGCTGTAAATTGTAGTGTAATGATGTAAAATAATATATTATTTACGCATACGATTTAACAATGAAAAATGTAAAGACAATAGTTACCTAAATAATAATAGTTTATACTAGTGTATTTAAAATTAGGTTTACACGCACATGGAAAAATATAGGAGTACAATATAAAAAACTGGTATTGTAGTAAAAAGTAACCAAACATATATTATACAGGGTGTCTTGCAACCATATGTACAAACTTTATCACGTTATTCAGCATGTCAAAAGAAACAAAAAATGTAATATAACATGTGTCCTATCTCATTCCGTTTTCGGTCTGTCTGTCTGTATGTGTTTTTTACAAAATAGTAATATTTTTAGAAGCAGAAAAGATATTGAGCTCAAACTTTTTACACCTATTTTTTGCGTAACCTTTTATCACTGTACGAAAAATAAGAACAATATTTTAAATATTTTCAAAATGGCGGCCGTTTAAAATTTTTAATGTCAAATATCTCAAAAACCGCTAACTTTACAAAACAATCACGAGAGACAAAAAAGTTTACTTTTTTAATGAAAAACTCAACGGTTTTTATTTTGTCTGTAGCTCAAAAGACAAAAGAGATATTGACCAAAAAAAGGAAAAATGTATTTCTTGGCAGTTGTCAACAATACCCAGAATTACTCTAGAAACAAAATATTTTAAAGTTATTTTGAGCTAAAATAATAAGTTATTTGCATAATGTTCCGAGCACTTTCTGAGCTGATTCCACTAGCAAAAATAACGAAAAAAGTTAATTTATTCATAGGTCTGGAAATGCTTCGTTAGAGAGTAACAGCTAGCGAAAGATTTCACCCGTGTTTCAGATTACTCACAGAAACGAATCCCTATTGAAATAGGTAGGGCTTTAATCAAGGTGTAAAATTTAATTTAATTTAGAGGCAAATTCAGTAAGAATAATGAATTAAAAACAAATGAATTTATCGTATCGAACTTCTAAGAAAATATAATCAAATAAAAATTACGCTCTAATTCTTTCTAATGCTGCGCCCTAATAATTTATGATTGTTATTTTTTGTAATACTAGCACAGTAGTTTTGTAATTGTTATTAATATCTATACTATATTATAAAGAGGTAAAAGTTGTTTGTTTGTTTGTTTGTATGAAGGTGGTAATTAATCTCTGGAACTACTGAACCAATTGAAACAATTTGTTTCAATAAAAAGCTTCCCTGAGTAACATAGGCTAGAATTAATTTTGATAAAAACATATTTATTTCAATATTTGTCAAATTAGTCAGAAAAATCACAGGATGAAGTGGGCGTTAAACCCAACCAACAGCTGTAATACCAATAAATAAGCAACATTATGAAATTATAAAAAAACGACACTTAAAAGATGAAACTTATACCATTCAAAACGTACTGTGCCAACAAAAAACATAAACTATGTGTGTATGTTGCCATTAAGGCAGGTAAAATAAATTAAACATAATTTTAGGTTAGGCCTATACTGATGAACCAACACATATTTTTTGGATGTATTTACATTCATTAATTCATTTATTTAATTTATTAAATTCAACCAATTGAATATAATTACCTGTTTATATTTCCATTTACAGCTCATTTCAAATTTGGAAACAATAATTATTTTTGTATTTCTAACTTTTAGGTTAGGTTTTCGTAAACAGTGCCAACAATCTTTGTTAAACGTAAAAATAACACACACTATACTAACTTTTTGGGTTATGTTTTGTTTAAGTGTTTCACTATGCCTGAGCCTTGCGCTGGTTCTTGTAACCTTTATTATAACTGTTGTTATAAAATATACGAAATAACTTGATTTGGACATTTAACATTATTTACCATCTACGTTGCAAGGTTATTATTATTCTTACACGTTTATTACAAAGAAAACATAAAATAACATATTATGTTCCAAGTCATAAATACCCCTAGTCATTTATAAACTGTCATAATAAAGTTTAGTAAATGCATTAGCATTTATTTAAATTTTATTTATTTTAGGAGGACTTTTTATTTTATTAAAATTACAAGTAAATTACATTGAATGAGAATACAACAAGAATATTTGAAAGAGAAAATAAATAGAGTGCTTGGAGACCGTTTTGGAGTGCCATTAGAAATAAATTTAAAAAAACTTAAGCTTAAATATCATCACTTTACTACCGAATACAAATATAGGCTACATTTTTTATAAACACGTATCCATATTCCTAGCGATTTGGTTCAGATAAGATAAAAAACAAACTATAGAGTACTTAAGGGTGTGCGTTACCATTTGAGTAAATACATTAAACTCATGTATGTAGGAGAGTCAACCTTGAGAAGGCTGTGTGTATGCTATTGCATTTGTAAGACGCTCGAGCGCCTAGAACATCTCTGTAAACACTCACAGTTTTATTATTAGTGGTTTGATTTATTATTTTAAATAGGTGGTACCGTACAACAGTTAACTTTGAAAAACAAAAATCAATTTATAATCAACAGATACATTTGAAACCCGTTGTTTTCGTGTTTTCAAATAATTATAATAATTATAACTATAACAGTTATAGTTTGACTATTGTAGCTCGTGCACCACTGAAGATGGCGACTTTGTCTTTGAAATGCGTTTGAGTTAATAAACGTATTAGTTGTGATATTTTATGTTCAAAGTTTATTCTATCAAAAGTATATCTTCCCACAAGTCAAGCTCAATATTTATTTATACTGCAAATTATAGTTTAGTGAACAAATACCGTCAAATTATACATCAGTTTATGGCTATAATTTTAATGAAAGTTCGTAAACAGTAGTTGGACGTAAGTAACTGTATCGTCCTGGTCTTGCACACCCTTATATAAAATTATACAACCTAAACACAACTCTCAGAAAAACTCCAAGATATACAGGGTAGGTGAAAATTCTGAGAATGGCTTAATATTTCGAATGTAAGGAAAATTTGAAGGTATGTGATTTAAGAACCTACTCTAAATATGATTAATTTAATAATCATAACATTATTATTATTATTCGTTGTTGTTAAAATTGATGTACATTAAATGAATACCTTATGATTTGATTGTTTGATAATGTTTAATTTTATTCAACATTAAAGTTTTATAGTTAAGAAGTTAATGGTACTTTATTTCATTTTTAAATTAAATGGTATGATTCAACGTAAATAAATGTAAATATCTTCAGAACGGTTTGAGATATGGATGTGCAGTTTTCACCATTGATTTTTTCTTGAAATTCTGCATTGAAATGATGTATCACATGACCAATTTCCTATTTAAAATAACAAAGTTACATTTAAAATGGAGGACCAAATTTTTGACGTCTTAATAAAATAGTATTTTTACATATATATATATATATATATATACGAAATATTAAGCCGTTCTCAGACTTTTCGCCCACCCTGTATAATGCGCAGGTATATATAATCTAAACAGGGCCGCTTTTCCGAATAGGCACGCTAGGCACGTGCCTAGGGGCGCAAAGGATTTGGGGCGCCAAATTTTGAATACGAAAAAAAATAAAGAAAGCGGAAAATGATGCCGTAAGGTAACTGATAATTTATGAAGAAGTTTGTTTAGGCCATGAAACTCCTTACGGCTGCCGGTTGCCAGTCCGGGACATGGCGCCGGCGGGTCCATAGGTGGTGGATAATGGTAAGACTCTCTGACTCTCCAACAAAATCAAAAGAATAGTAATGATAAGAGCCAACGGAAAGAAAGAGAGTTAAGGGAAATTCCCTCCCGAACCAAAACTGGCAAATCAAGAACTCAAAAAGAAATGCTCTGCTGGGTTTTTTTTTTGGACCCCCTATTATTTGATTAGTATTCCATACCTCCCAGACCCTCAACCTCAAATCCCCCCGTATAAATCAGGTATGAGGGGCGCAATTGTTTGAAGTGCCTAGAGCGCTAGTGAGGTTAAAAACGGCCCTGAATCTAAACACATAGACACAAAATATTAGCAAAGAACAAAAACGAAATGAAAATATTTCCTAGATTTCCGTAATTTTATGTAGGAATTACACAACAATGAATTGGTTTATAAGCAGTGCTGTAACATTTGGTCAATTTTAGGTCTAATGGTTTCGTTTTTCTGTTCTCCAGTTATTCAAGATGTTCAAAATATTTACTCTTCTGTTTGTATTGGTCCTCGTGTCGATAACTGCTGCGGCTGCAGTCAACAGACGACCATCAGTTGAACATGTGGATCAGCGTCACCAAAGAATAAGACGTAATGCCATTAAACACGATGGCTTCAGACATGTTAGAATATCTAACTATATATAGTAAATACATTTTATTTGTATAGCAAATAAAAAACTGTGTTGTTTTATTTAATACATAATTTATACTTTCCATGGATACTTACTTTTAAAAAACTAAGAGAACCTGAATAATTCGTAAAGTATCATTCATTTGTCTGTCTGTCTGTTAAAATATAGTACCAGGAGACCGAGCTAAAGCTCGATTATAAGCAGGGCTATGATTTCAATAATAAATATTGGATTATTGAGTTTTGAGGTTAGGCCTATAACATTAAACAACTAAATAAAGGGTATATACAACATTAGGCTTACCTGTAGTAAAAATACAGTTTAAAGGATTAACCATAATCTCAACGCTATGCCTCAGAAATAAGTCAGGCCAAAATTAAAGTTTAATATTTCAATATCGATTTAGGCCTAGGGCCTAGTTCGCTCACGTCAATAACTATTATTGCAAATTTCCGTGAACATCGTTTAGGTTAGGCCCATAACATTAAACAACTAAATAAAGGGTATGTATATTTAGCAGAAGTATTCGTTGCCATGGTAACTATAAAATAGATACAAACATGAGGCTTACCTCTAATAAAATACAGTTTAAAAGAAAACAGATGATTATTGTAATGGCATTGAAAACATTTGCATCAGCTGTGCTTTGTATTGTTTAAAATGGACAAATTTCACTTTTTAATTTAATAAAAAGACGTATAAAACGAATTTTCCCAGACTGGTGACCATTTCCAATCGATTTCTCGTGGCCAAAAGCCCCATATAAAATCAAAAAATCAAAAATCCTTAGACCGAGATTCCAGATCCATTTAGCAGACAGACAATTATCTCTCGCTTTAGAAGATAAGATTTTCTTTAGAATTGATAATGGAATCACGATGCAATGTTGCATAGGTACAAATCATGTTAAACCACGCATGTTCCAATAATCAATAAGTATTTTATTAGCGAATTTCCATAGGAAAAATGAGCTACTGCAGAGGTCCTTATGGTAAGACCCAAGGTCGGGAGTATCAAATGAGCACCGATAATGGTCCTCAGAACACGTTTTGGGGTGTCATTAAAAATCATATGTATATATATATATATATATATATGTGTATGGCTTTAATACATGTACCATGTAAAGTAGTACATATACTACTTATAGTAAAAATACTTCTAGGACCTCAACTGATGGGTGCGAATCAAGGTTATCGAAGAGCAATAGGCAAGGTCTATCGAGAGATCATCGTGATGAACAAAGTGATGATTTAACATTAACACATTTCACACAAAAATTCTCAACCTTCCATCCCGACGGATTGGCATCTCCTTCACAGTCAACAGGGCCGTCACTTACAAAATGTGGCTGATACTTTACTCTGGGAAATAAAATGAAGTAAACACATTACTTTCTTTCAAAACGTTTGTCTGTCACCATTATGAATATTGATATAATAAATATATATACACGACAGCAAATTTAATATTGTAGACGGTAAGTCAAAAAAAAATACTTTCTTTACTTTGTCATAAAGAAAGTAATGAGTCTCACTGCATTCTAGGAGTAAGATAAGATAAGCTAACAGCCTAGATGGAAGTAAGAATAATTCCCTCCATCTTCTTCTGGTCGCACATATGCATCACATACACACACTACCAGGCCCAAAAACTGACTTCAGGAAAGATCTTGGCTCCTCATCAAAGTTTTCCGATAGTTCTATTTCCTGCATAAATGTCTCCTCAGGTATAAGTAGTCCTCAGGTCCTAATGGTTGGGCAACTGTTGCTGTAACCTCGTTATTAGGAACTTCGGGTTACCGATACTTCTTGCAGTAATTAGCAAGAGCCTTCAAATTAAGTCAAATGCTTCCGCGACAATTCTTAAAGATTGCCATTTCTAACCTCTTCTACCGCCATCTTCATTACGTTTGGATCCTTAGAGAACCTATTGATCTTCTTTTTGTATGTTCGCAAAATGTTTTACCTACAAAAAATATATAATCATTAGAAACCGTTAACAAATTATATAAAAACGTACGGGGCACGTTTACACGATTTGAAGAATGTGTAAACATGCCCATTCACCATGTTTTCAACAAAACGAAACGTGTAAGCTTTGTTAATGAGTTATAAATTCAACTGAATATCTTAAAATAACCACCATACAACATCCTATTAGGATTAACTGTAATAAATTGTATAGTTACTAATAATGCCGATATAATGGTGTACAAAATTACTCACCAGAAAAAAATCCGCAAAACTGCTCTCTCTTGGTTGTTGAAGAGGGAGTAAAAAGAATGTGGTGACCAGGATATACATTCTGGCATCAACCTTGGTAGAGAACAGTTCAGTTTGAGTATATCTCTGAAAAATACAAACTTTATACTTAAATAAAACTGAAGTAAGCATCAAGTGAACAATTTACCACATATTGAACATTTATATAAGTACCACCAGAAAACTACCTAGTACTGGTAAAATATTAAATACACCTTCAGACTGTTCGGTGAGTTGACTCCATTTGTTTTTCCTAACATCAGACCTTCATATTATCCGTCAAATTGAAGCTTCCAAATTATTCACTTAACCCTCATTCACTTCTTCAGCTATACAGCAGCCCAGGGCATTATTTAGTTAAACACCATATTTTAGGTTAGATCTAAGTTCAAAGTTTGTTAAGCTCTAAATCACTTTATAAATTTCAATCACCCTTCATTAGTCTAAGCATAAATTAAGAAACCATAGTTAAGTGTCCACCTTGTTATTAGTTAAGCATTTTATTTGTTTTATTGTAATCTTGTATTTTATTTGTTCTATTGAAGTCCAATCATACTCTGAAAGACATTTTAACAGCTAGCCGAAAAAACAGAATTGAAAAGCATAAACCCTATATTGTAATAGGCTATTGAAAAATTTGTTGTTACTAATAAATAAACCCTTTGTAAACCCATTTAACAGAGAATCTCTATTTTATAGTCGACGGTAAACGCGTGTATACCATTTACATAATAATCGAAACGACGCTTAGAAGAAGGCGATCCTTCACCTTCATCAATTGCATCTCGTAAAAAGAGAAATAAAATGTTTCATTTAAAAAAAACTATGCTTATTTGATGGCCAAGCAGGTGATGAACCAGCTCTTGTCCTTCAAATTATTACAACTTTTGTAAATCCTTCCCGCATTTGAACTTCAATTTTAATAAATGTATGCAACATAATTGCTAAATAAAGATAACATTAAAATGTATTTACTCTTATTTGCTTCTACTAAAAATGTAATTAAAAATTCTTTAAGTATTTAATTAACATTTTTTAAATTACTCAAAGTGGATAAGTATTATTAAACGAATATATATTCGATAAATAAAAAATATTATTAAAAATTATGAATTAATTAATAAACAATGTAAATTAATCAGAGTTATGGATTGTTTACGATTTATTAACTTTATGCGACGTATTATTTACTGGTACTCACGGTTGACCTTGCATTATATTATACGTATGGCTGAGGGCTGCGTGCTTTCCGCACTCTATCTCAAAAACGGTTAACCGTATAAAAAAATGTTTTGAACAAAATTTGTAGAGAATTTTATGCTCTACAATTTTTACAATAGATGAAAACAGCATTGAAACCATAGGAAGCTGATTTTTGTGATCTTTGACCGTGAATATCTTAAGACGCGCACACTAGATTTTATGAGACTATTGAAACAAGTTTTAGAATGCCAAAATAAAGGTTTACTCGAGTTTACAGCTTAAGGGTCTGCTCCAGTAAACGAAAAAGCAACCGGAAACGCAAGCGCTTCTCTCTATAACCGTATCTAAACAGTGCAATTTCTTGCAGCTGAGCGCTTTGACACTGCCTCATTTCAAACCATTTTATAAATCAATCTTTTGCAATTGAGTGCTGGAAAAAAAACTGAATATTCTTTATAAAATTTCGAATCCGGCTTGCAAATTACTTTTCATTATTAATTTTGTATTGTGTTAGGAAAAAAAATTGAAACTTTGTCCTTACAAAATGTCAATTACATAACAAAAAAAAACATTTTTTTTAATCTAAAATGCAAAACGGGTGCTTATTGTAATTCTGCTTAAAATGAGACCTTGCAAACAATTGTATGATAAAAAATAAACGAAATAAATGGTTTGAAATTTAACGTTGCTCTTATGGGATAAAAATCAGACCCTTAAGGTTGACCCCTTTTTTTTTGGCTTAAGTGACTGTACTAGTATAGGATGCCGGATTGAACAAACTAATTATTAGACATAACTTAACTATTATCGTTCATGCGATTGTTTGGACAGTAAAACCAATCGATAGGGAATTTAAAAGGCTAAAAAATTGCATGTTTTTGGGTAATCCAGGTTTTAAATTTTCACAAACACTTTTTTACTCGCACTATTGAACATAATCGCTTATTTTTCCTAAAATAGATAATTATTATGTATAACTTCATGACAAGTTTGAACTCAATCAGTCAAACATTTCTCTAGATTGATATGAATAATTTCGTAAAAAACATACAGATAGACAGACGAAAAAGGAAGCACCGTAGACCCATGTTTATCTTGTGAAATATGTTTGTCTCGTTCCCAGGAACAAGGGACCAGATAGTTCCGGGACACACTATGTAACACATAAATTCGCTAACCTAAACCTAATACTTATAAATCTTTACTACCCTGTCGTGAGAGGGTATTCTAACTTTTGTGTAAACCTATTAAATTCTAAATAATTGAAAATACAATTTAATAAAAACAAGTACAAAATTTGTGTTTTACATTTTAAACAGCTGTTTGTTTTACATTTACACGAAGATTAGAATTATTTAATTACACCCAACAATGTTTTATTTGATTTCTTTTGGCACAATTACTACAATTGTGTTAATATTTTAAGGATGGTTATTGTAGTGTGATGATATAGTGGAGTAGAAATTGCGTGAAACACTGAATAGGCTAATCCATATTAAAATTTTTTTTACTCGGTCTATCGATGTTAGAGTATAACATGGAATGTAGATTAGCTACTTATTATTCCAGAGCACTTTCTAAAGACGGATGAGGCTGGTGTAAAATAACCAGTAAACCGATGTATTCCACCCTCCATCCTTACACTAAGGTATTCTTTAACCTTGTCACGTAGTTCTTTATTTCTTCCTTAGGCGAACTTGTTAGTCACAATTTCTACTTTACTTCAGCGAGAAAGTTATTTATTTCAATACATATTAAAACAGACCACCTCATGCTGTAGGTATAGCGAGCAATCAGTGAGTCTTATAATTTCCCACCTAAAGAATCTAACTGCATATTTTAGTGGCAGTGGTGGTTTGCTATTTTTTTTAAATCTCATATTTAAATCGAATGCTACTCCAGATGTAGTTACGTGTTCAAGTTTTTAGCTCTTTCTTGTTTGAACCTATATAACACTATTTATTTACTTTTATATTTGTTTAGTTTTTAAAAATGTTCATAACAAATGTAAATTAATTTATAATCTCTGTACTCTTCTACTTTGTAAAAAAAATTGTATATGATTATAATGTGTTATACAAATTGGGATAGTCAGTTTTACGACGGCAATTTCACAATGGTTGGAGATACGGCAAAATATTAAATACAAAGCGTTTTTAGTTTTAAAACACATTTAATTTGGTATCTCATATATGTGATCTAAATTGCAATTTAATTTTTTTTATTTATGTGTTTTCATTTTCTGAAAATCTATTTTGTTTTTACTATGGAAAACGTGGGGAAATATTTTCAAAGTTAATCATTGTTTGATGTATGGAAGGAGATCTTTTTAAGTGTGTCATCATTGGGATCCCAGAAACTGTTGGTTTTACAGCAATGTTTAAACGGGAACCATTACCACCATTTAGAAATTTCAAAAATCGATAGCCAATTTTTCGAGTCTAATATGCATGAAAACTGTTAGATTTATCAAAAAATTTAAAGTAATAAAAATGTACTAAAATTATAGTACAAATTTATAAAAATACGAATTTTATAAGAAATTTTAAAGTTGACAACAATATTGTAAAATGGCAGATTTTATTGTGTTTATTAAAATATTATTATATTATATGTTTATAATATTATTAAAGAATATTATATTTATTTATAATATTATTTTATTATTTGAAGTTAGTATTGAACTTTGAAATTCGTTAAATTTTTTAATTTTGATTGTTTAAAGACCCATCTTGAAAAAAAAACAAGAAAGTCAAAACTATAAAAAAATATTTTTTAAATACCGTTGAAATGATGTAACGTTGAAAAGGCTCAATTCAGTCATCACAAAGTAGCATAAATAACACATTGATTTCTCGGCGTAGGAATTATTGACGTAATTTGGAGTGGGTAAAAAGAAAAAAATGGGTCTGCGTCGGAGCAGACGGTGGAAGTTATACTTCTTTGGCCATCCAATGGTATAGACAGGTAGACCTACTATTGATTTAATATATTTTGGGAAAAACCAGTCGTAACTTAGAATAGCCCTACTATTTTGTAGATGATAGAATATTCTTTTATAAAAACACTAACAAACATTGAAGGCATATTTTAAAATTAATATCCCACTTTTCCTTCTTTGTTACATACGCTTATGAATCTGTTTGGTTGGACACAGTTAGTCAGGGGATCATGATCAGTGCTCACTTACTACACCCAACAAAATGAATGAGCTCCCGAAGTTTCTGCATATCGTCGTGAATCACCCTGTAGCCCTATACACAATTTTTAATGATTGCCTAGAACGTGTTCAGGGGACCATGATCAGTGCTCACTTACTACACCCAACAGAATTAATATTGCATTGTCATCGGTCCTTGATAAGTGTGCAAAGTTTCAAATCAATCAGACGTTTTGAAGGGAGTGAAAATCACGTCGTGTTCTGGGGACCATGATCAGTGCTCACTTACTACACCCAACAGAATTAATATTGCATTGTCATCGGTCCTTGATAAGTGTGTAAAGTTTCAAATCAATCCGACGTTTTGAAGTATAGAAAAGTATACGAATATACGAAGAAAGGTCGATACCCCATCCCGATTGCAACGGGCGCAAAGAAGTATAACTTCAAAAAGAAAAATCTAAATTTGAATACCGGATTCGTACCTACGACAATCTACTAGAAATAGGTGAAATATTAATTTATTTCTCTACGGTGTAAGTTTGAACCAAGCATAAATAAAAAATATATATACATAATTTTAACTCATTGAAAATGTATAGGATGAGAGTTTCCCTTTTGCCCCCTGTTTCTACCTTTAGTTGAAACTTCCCTCGTCCCACTTGCGGTAATCATTAGTTTATTAAGCTTTATCACATTTATTTTGTTTTATTTCTTTTCCAATTTTAAAAACCCTTTCATGTTACCGGATATTTATTTAAGTGCAAATTGTAAAGGACTCGAGTCCAGGCGACAGAGGAATTCAATCATCCGGCCTCCCAGTAGCGGGATTACAGGAATACGCCACGATTCCCAGCCTCGAGAAGTAAGTCAAAATAATTTACAAATATACAATGATCTAATAATCCATCCTAACACTCCAGTCTTCTAAGAGAGTGCGCTACCGTTTAGGACTAAACTAGAGTATTTGTACAATTTGTCTTCTTTTAAATAATTTATGAGAAGTACCTATACAAAAATCTGTAGTCTCTGTAAAAAATAATTTCAAATTCAAATAAGTTCATGCTAAATAATTCGATAAGGCAGTTTGATTAGTTTATTATGAATTGTGAAAAGAAACAACTATGATTCAACGCAACGCCATGTTTTCTATATTATTAAGCAGTTATCCTTTTCGCTACTAGATATCAGCACTGATACAAAATTTTATAGAGCTTTATGAATAATTAATTAATCCTTTATCTACGATTTTTGTTTACAGAATTTTAACTGGTATAATAGGTAGCAATTTTTAAAATAACTTTCTAAGTGATGTACATTCTTTTTCGTCAAATGTATCTATACAATACCTTAGGCTGCAAAATAAATAATTGAACTAAATTGAAACTAAAAACAGTAATGTAGACCTAATCTGGAATAAAATTAAAGTTAAATTGTTCAAAACTTAATTACGTAGAAACAGCCATAATTTTTTTTTTTGACGTTGTTTTTACACAATTTAATTTTAATTCTGATAACTTAACTAGCTTAATTTTAATTTTGGTGGTAAAAAAACAAGTATAAACTCCGAAAAAAGTGCAAGTATAGCCTACATAAGTAACAAAAGAGTAGGCCCATAATTATATTGTTTGATTTATTTAAACAACTACGTGAACCATTTAAATTTATACTTACAACTATTGGGTTAAGTTTTGTGTTGCTATATAGAAATAAATATGTTCATTGATACGTGTAATTTGCTTACATTTTTTTTAAATGAGAATCATATTTTTAGCTGTTACTCGTAAATAGGTATATAATACAGCCCTTTAAAAATAAGGTAAATTTAAACTTCAAGTTCAATTTAATGAAAACGACTAGATTTATCAAAGAAGTGCAAAGCAATTGAAAGTCTTAAAATGATGTGAAAAATCGGGATAACAAGGGATTATATAAGAAATTTTAAAGTGGCAGCTATATTATTGTAAAATGGTGTTTTTTTTAAACACAACATTAGGCCTATATTATTACAATAATATTATATAATTATTACAAGTATTTACATTGTATTATTAATGTACTAATATATTTTTAATTTTATTAAAAATTATAATCTTAGTTGTTTAGAGACTTATATTAAAAAGGACCGAGAAAGACAAAACTTAAAACAAATTTAAAGACTTTTGAAATGATGTTTCATTATATCTGTTTTACATTTGAATTTTTGTCAGAGACAATCTTTAACGTCCGAAATATGCCTTTTTACATGCTTTTCTTCAACTCACTACCGTCCAACCGGTGGATGGACCGGTGCACGGTCGCCTCGGCTCTTTCCGGATCGCCTCGGGCAGCTCCGTATAGCACATCGCGTTACGACTGCGTTCTCGCATACGTGTATTAACCAAAAAAGCATGAGGCGTATTCTTGCGAAGTTTATTTTGTGAAAAGTAAAAAGATTGCAAGCTATCAAGTCTCGTTACAATATCAGCTTCGCTGAGGAGTAATTAATTTTATCTGTGGGTTATTTTTTATTTTTTAGTTCGAGTCTATTTATGTTATTCATGGATAGGAAATCATGTTTAAAAAAAATGTATTTATTTTTTTAGCGCTAGAATTTAAAACTACATTTCCTCAGATTCTTTAGGATCAAAATAGTAGAGTTTCAGTTCAAATGTCTACACTAATTCCAGTAGTCATTAAAAAAAGTAAACTCTATGTTTTTTTTTGTATACATATTGATTTGCCTTCTGAACTGCACTAGTAATCTAACTTAGGTACATACCTCAAACAACCGTCGGCAGTTCTAAATGGTGAATGTCGGTGACTACCGGTTTTGGAAGTTTTAACCTTCCATTGTCAAGTCATAGGAAATTTAAAACTTAAAACAAATAAAACACACACGTAACACATACATGACAAACATCACAAGTCCAAATTACACGACACATAACAAACATGCTGGCCAGCCGACTAAACTTAACTAACCACTAACCCTGTACTTGCAACTGTCGGAATTAACCTACGGGGACTTGCTTGATCTGAAGATTGCTTATCTTAATACAAGAGCTCTGTGTTTTTATATCTTGAAAGACATTGTTAGAGCTGTAGGCCTACTTCGTTTTTCATTCAGGGTATTTTTATGGTCATACTTGTACTTGAATGCGTTGTAAATACGCATTTCTTTCAAACTAGACATGAAAGGAGACTTTCTACATTTGTGAAAAATCTCCATACTGGTCTCGATTTTGTCCACTGTGAGGCAACTCAGGTGCTCGGCAAACTTAGATTTTTGTGTGAATAGTGTCTTTTTTTGAATATGTTCAGAAAACCAAGTTTTAAGCGATCGGCCCGTTTGTCCGAAGTTTCAGGAATTTCAGTTTTACTTGCAAAAGTACAGATTT
Source organism: Philaenus spumarius (assembly GCA_018207615.1). Taxonomy (NCBI): domain Eukaryota; kingdom Metazoa; phylum Arthropoda; class Insecta; order Hemiptera; family Aphrophoridae; genus Philaenus; species Philaenus spumarius. The sequence continues at coordinate 50,659 of JAGFPH010008642.1, forward strand.
TTTAAAGAAATCTTAAAATATGAATGAATACAGGAGCATGGTAATAAACAAAAATGAACATGCACTATGTCGACACTAGTACCAATCACCCTATTGATGTAATTATTTTCCACATAAGTATAATACACACACATATATTATACATAGCAGTAATCCAAATATAACAGACAAAGAGATTGAGAAATTTGAACAGTTCTTAAAAAGATCACAACTAAAATGTGCATATATAATTAAATTGAATTATGTGAAAACTGTGCACTCGCTGTCCTTTAACAATATCAACCCAAAGGATATCGCCTTTAGTTGGTGGAAAGAATACTGAATTGAGAAATATTTTAAGAGAAAACTAGGGGATACCCCTGCGTGCTCCGCATGCCAACCCCCGATGCAACCTTATAAAAAATATGTTATGTTTTATTTATAATAAAGGTGTAGGGTTAATAATAACCTCAAAATTAAGATGATAAATAATGTTAAATGTTCAATTCAAATTATTTCGTATATTTTAAAACAACAGTTATATGCCCTAATAAAAGTTAAAAGAACCAGTAAGGTTCAGGTGTAGGCCTACACTTAATCAAAACCCTTACCAAAAAGTTACTATCAATTACCGTATATTATCAATAAATAGGCCTACTATAATATGTCTTATTTATTTTTAATTAGGATGAAACATAGTTTTTTCTTATTTTTAAATTCCTTAAAGCAAGTTTTTCTTGGTTTGTGTGTGTTGAAACATGTGTTGGTTGAGCCTAGGCCTAACTTAAAATATTATTTTGTACTAAAAGCTGGACATCTGAATCAACTGTTTTATCTGTTATTTTAATCAATTGGTTGCTATGACAATGAATGTAAATAATACATTCAAGAAGTTGTTTTTTCAGTCTAGGCCTAACCTAAAATTATGTTTAATTTATTTTTAACCACACTACGATGTTTTCAGCTATTTTCGGAACGTCATTTGGAGGCCGAAAGTAGCTCTTTTCTGCCCTAGGGCCTTAAAGTCAGCTGTTCGTTTATTAAATTAAAATATGAACGTATATCTCAACACAATTTCGTTATGAAATAGGCCCATATGGCAAATGATTCAATAGGTATTGCCGACAGACTAGTGAGTAGCACACACATAATTGTTATTTTCACCGTTGCCTAGAAACCAGTTATTATTGTTGCTGCTTATAGGAGCCACTGAGGTAAAACTGTACTTTCCATAGCTAGCTAGTTTATAACCTCATAGTTTCATTTTCATGTGTGCTAAATAAATATTATTTTTTAATTTTATATAGTATTTATTTTATTGTGTTGTGTGGTGAAAAATAACGTTCGCACCACGACCGAAAGGGTTTTGCAGCTCTCGATCGTTTCAAGTTCTCGACTCCGTCTCGAACTTGAAACACGATCTCAAGCCTGCAAAACCTCATTTTCGGCCCTAGGTGCGAAATATACTATTACCTGTCTTAACGGCAACATACACACATGATTTATGTTTTTGTGCACATCTTTGAATGATATAAGTTTCATCTTTCAATTGTTGTTTTTTAGTTTTTCATAATGTTGCTTATTATTTATTGGTATTACAGCTGTTAAGCCGCGGTCCGACTAGGCTAGTTACCAGCCGCTAGTAACTAGCCGCTGGTAATATCACCAGCAACCAGCGCAGGAGAAAGGGTTCACATTTGAATGTGCAAGGCTAGTTACTAGCAGCTAGTAAAGTGACTGTTGTTGTCTTGAAAACATCAGCTATTTATTTTTTTTCATATAAATATGTATTATGTGGGTTTGTAAATCCTGCCTTCTTTTTCTTCTGCATTTAGAATATCGTATGTTATGAAAATGAATAGTGATATGAAACTGATTAAATGTTTCTATATAATACCGCGATTTTCGTTATTTTTATCGCGGTATTATATATGACAAATATTATCTTTAGGCCTAGTTTTTAAAAACCTTGGACGGGATTTGCAAAATCATTTTTTAAACTGCATTTTAGGTAGGCCTATATTTGGATTGAAATCTTTAAGCATAGTGCACAGTATTAGGCTATAATAAATCTTAAATAACAAAAATTCTATGCCTACCTACAATTTCGTTTCTGAGTTTAGATTTTTTAGCCGTTAATAATAACTACTCATTTTATGAATGTTATTTTAATAAACGTGACAATAATAACCAATATAATGCATTTAAAATATTGATTATAAAAAAATTTTAAAAATCAATGACAACACTATAATGGTTACAAGACCAGGGTTCAACAGAATTAATTCAACATTTTAGTATAATTTAATTCCACATATAGTTGTAATTTTATATTGGGAATTAATATTATTATATTAATTAATTATATAGTGAGCTACTAGGGGTTCACATAGGCTGGCTGGCGCCATCGAGGAGGTCACGTGACTGCTAGCGGATGGTAGCTAGCGTTAAAAAGTTAAACATGTTCGACTTCTGTTTTCGGCTAGTAAATACTAGCCGCTGGCATTATCCTGCTGCTAGTACTGGGTCAGACTACGCTGGTTGCTGGTAATATCACCAGAGGCTAGTTACTAGCGGCTGGTAACTAGCCTAGTCTGACCGCGGCTTTAGGCACTATATATGTTTAACGTTCAACTTGATCCTGTGAATTTGTTCGTTGAAAAATACTGGCCACTAATGATTTTCTCTACGCCAGCTGATTCATTTTGCTACAATTGTTTGTTCTTAGATGCACAATCACGTGTTTTAATAATCAACTGGATAGGGAAACTTAAATTAATGATAAAATACGTTTAAAAAAGTTCTTTTATTACATTCTAAATGAAATTATTTCAAAAATGTAAGTAAATTGTGCAAAAATAGAATGATCCATCTTTCATTTAAAACAAACCGCGTGTAAAACGATTCAGTGGAAACCTCAAGTGAACTCTTCAAAGAAGTACAAAGTTGAAATTTTACCCCATGTTAAATCTCCATAAGAAAAGTTTATTTTCCATTTTTAATCCAATTAACATAGATATTTTAAAAATACAAATAAAACCTGCACATATAGGA